>PVKU01002461.1:0-211216 GCA_004027475.1 Anoura caudifer
TGGCTGTAGCCTTAGTTGAAGTGCTAGAACTTATTGTAGCAGTGGGTTCACTTGAACCATTGGTGGTCATGGTGGCTGCAGGTTCAGTAGAGGTCATAGTGGTGGCTATTGTGGTTGTTGCCTCAGTGGTAGTGCTGGCAGCGACGGTGTTCATTGTTTCAGTTGAAATGGAGGCTGAGGTCATGGTTGTAGCTTTAGTTGAAGTGGCATCTGTTGCTGTAGTGGTTACAGGTTCAGAAGCAGCAGTAGTGGTGTCCAACATGGTTGTAGCCTCAGTGGTAGTGCTTGTAGCAGCAGTAGTCATTGTTTCAGTTGAAGTGAAGAGAGCAGTTGTTGTTGTAGCTTCAGTTGAAGTGGTATCTGTGGCTTTAGTGTTTACTGGTTCAGTAGCAGCCATAGTGGTGTCCAATATGGTTGTAGCCTCAGCTGTAGTGCTGGAAGGTGTTGTGGCTGTGGGTTCACTTGATGTGGTGGCTGCTATGTTGCTTGCTGGTTCAGTAGAAATTGTAGTGCTGGCAATCGTGGTTGTAGCTTCAGTGGTAGTGCTGCAAGCAGCAGTGGTAGTCATTTCAGTTGAAGTAGAGGATGCTGCGGTAGTTGTAGCTTCAGTTGAGGTGGTATCTGTTATTGAAGTGGTTACAGGTTCAGCTGTTGTGGTATCCAACATGGTTGTAGCTTCTGTTGTAGTGCTGGAAGTTGTGGGAGTGGGTTCACTTGATGTGGTAGCTGTTGTGGTTGTTGCAGGTTCAGCAGCAGCCACAGTGGTGTCCAACACAGATGTGGCCTCAGTTGTAGTGCTGAAAAATGTTGTGGCAGTGGGTTCACTTGATGAGGTGGCTTCAGTGGTGGTTGCAGGTTCAGTAGAAGTTGTAGTGGTGTCTGGTATGGTTACAACCTCAGTGGTGGTGCTGGCAGAAGCTGTGGTAGTCATTTCAGTTGAACTGGAGACAGCGGTTGTGATTGTAGCTTCAGTTGAAGTGGCATCTGTTGCTATAGTGGTTACAGGTGCAGTAGCAGCTGTAGTGGTGTTCAGCATGGTTCTAGGCTCAGTTGTAGTGCTGGAAGTTGTGGCAGTGAGTTCTCCTGAAGTGGTGGCTATTGTGGTGATTGCAGGTTCAATAGAAGTCATAGTGGTGGCTATTGTGGTTGTAGCCTCAGTGGTAGTGCTGGCAGCAGCAGTGGTAGTTGTTGCAGTTGAAATTGAGGCTGCTGTTGTGGTTGTAGGTTCAGTGGAAATGCTAGTGTTGGCTGTTGTGGTATTAACCTGAATGGTAGTACTCGTAGTTAAAGTGGTACCTGCTGTGGTGGTGGTAGGTTTGGTAGAAGTGGTAGTGGTGTCTAGCATGGCTGTTGCCTTACTGGTAGTGCTGACAGTTATGGTAGTTGGTTTACTTGAAGTGGTGGTTGCTGTGGTGGTTGTGGTTGTATCTCCAGTTGAAGTCGTATCTGTTGCTGTAGTGGCTATAGGTTCAGCAGACACAGTAGTGGTGTCTGATATGGTTGTATGCTCAGTGGTAGTGCTGGAACTAGTTGTGGCAGTTGGTTCACTTGAAGTGGTGGTTGCTGTGGTGGATGCAGATTCAGTATAAGTCATAGTGGTGGCTATTTTGGTTGCTGCTGCAGCGCTAGTACTGGCAATTGTGGTAGGTGGTTCTGTTGAAGCAGTGGCTGATGTGGTGGTAAGAGGTTCAGCTACAGTGGTGTCTGCTTCTTTGGAGGTTGTAGATTTGGTAGAAGCTGTAGTACTAATTGTTGTTGTGGCCTCAGTAGTAGAGCTGATAGTGCTTTTGGTGATTGGTTCTATTGAAGTGGTGGGAACTGTTGTGATTGTTGGTCTTGCTGAAATGGTGGCTGCTGTGGTGGTGGCAGGTTCAGTAGAAGTCATGGTGTTAGCCACTGTGGTTGTAGCCTCAGTGGTAGTGCTGTCAGTTGTAGTAGCTGGTTCTGTTAAAGTAGTGGCTGCTGTTGCGATCGTCAGATCAATTGATGTGGTGGCTCCTGTGATAGTTGTAGGTTTGGTTAAAGTGGTGACAGCTGAGGTGGATGACCAATCAATAGAAGTGTTAGTGCTGGCTGTGGTGGTTGTAACATCAGCAGTGGTGCTGGCACTTGTAGGTAGTTCTATTGAACTGGTGGCTAATATGGTGGCTGTAGGTTTAGCTGGAGTGACATCTGCTACTGTGGTGGCTGTCGATCCAGTAGAAGCAGTAGTGATGGTTGTTGTTGTATCCTCAGTGGTAATGCTGACAGTAGTGGTAATTGGCTCTATTGTAGTGGTGGCTACTGTTGTGGTAGTTGGTTCAGTTAAAGTGGTGGCTGCTGTGGTGATGGCAGGTTCAGTGGAATTTATAGTGGTGCCTGTTGAGGTTGCAGCTTCAGTGGCAGTGCTGGCAGTTGTCATAGGTATTTCTGTCAAGGTGGGGGCTGATACAATGGTAGCTGTTTCAATTGAAGTGGTG
Source organism: Anoura caudifer (assembly GCA_004027475.1). Lineage (NCBI taxonomy): Eukaryota > Metazoa > Chordata > Mammalia > Chiroptera > Phyllostomidae > Anoura > Anoura caudifer. The sequence goes on from PVKU01002461.1 coordinate 2,460, forward strand.
TCTGTTACTGTGGTGATTGTAGATTTGGCTAAAGTGGTAGTTATCAATGTGATTTTAGCTTTAAGGGTAGTGCTGGGAGTTGATGTGGCAGTTGGTTCACCTGGAGTGATGGCTACTGTGGTTGTTGTAGGTTCCCTAGAAGTCATAGTCGTGGCCACTGTGGGGATAGCCTCAGTGGTGGTGCTGGCACTCATTGTGGTAGGTAGTTCTGTTGAAGTGGTAGCTGCTGTTGTGGTTGAGGGTTCAACTGAAGTGGTTTCTGCTCTAGGTTTGGTAGAAGCAGTGGTGGTGGCCATTGTGGAGGTCGCCTGAGTTGTAGTACTGGCAGCTGTTGCGGTAGCTCGTTCACTTGAAGTGATGGCTGCCATGGGCGTTGCAGGTTTGTTAGAAGAGTTAGCAGTAACTGTGGTTGCAGGCTCAGTGATAGTGCTGGATGTTGTTGTGGTAGTTGGTTCACCTGATGTGGTAGCTGCTGTGGTGGCTACAGGTTCAGTAGAAGCTATAATGGTGGCTGTTGGGGTTGTAGCTTCAGTGGTAGTGCTAGCAGTTGTGGTAGATGTTTCCATTGAGGTGCCTTTTGATACGGTGGCAGTAGGTTGAGCAGAAGTAACATCTGCTACTGTACTGGTTGTAGATTTAGTACCAATGGTAGTGGTGACTATTATAGTGGTACCTTCAGTGGTAGTGCTGACAGTGGTTGCACCATTTGGGTCAGTTGAAGCAAAGGCCACTGTTGTGGTTGTTGGTTCAGTAGAGGTGGTAGCAGCTGTCGTGTTTGCAGGTTCTGTAGAAGCAGTAGTGCTGGTCGTTGTGGTTTTAGCCTCAATTGTAGTGTTGGCAACTATTGTTGTATTTGGTTTAGTTGAAGGTGTGGTTGCTGCTGTGGCTTCGGTTGTAAATGTGGCTGCTGTAGTGGTTGCATGTTCAGTAGAAGTGGCAGTGGTGCCTGCTGTGGTCGGAGCCTCAGTGGTAGTGCTGGCAGTCATTGCGTTTGGTACAGTTGCAGTGATGTCTCCTGTGGTGGTTGTAGAGTCAGTTAAAGTAGTGGCTGCAACTGTGGTTATAGGTTTGGTGGAAGAGGTAGTGCTGGCCATTGTGGTTGTAGCTTCACTGGCAGTACTGCCACTTGTGGCAATTGGTTCTGTTGACTTGGTGGCTTTGGTGTTAGTTGTGGATTCAATTGAAATAGTCGTGGTGCCCACTGTGGTTGTACCCTCAGTGGTAGTGCTAGCAGTTGTTATGGTAGTCAGTTCAGTCGCTGCGGTGGCTGCTGTAGTGATTTTTGGCTCAATTGAAGTGATGGCTGCTGCTGTGGTGGAAGGTTCAGTGGAAGTGGCACTGGTGGCTGCCGTTGTCACTTCACTGGAAGTGTTAGAAGTTGTCATGGTAGTTTCTACAGTGGAAGTCATGGCTGCTGCTATGGTTGTAGTTTCAGTAAAAGCTGTCTTGCTGGCTACCATGGTTGTAGCCTCAGCTGCAGTGCCTGCAGTCACTGCTGTACTCGTTTCAGGCAAAGAGGTGCCTCCTGCTATTGTAGCTTCTGTTCGGGCAGTGGCTGCTCTACTGGCAGGTTCTGCTGAAGTGTAACCAGTGGCTGTAGTGATGGTAGTTGAAGTGGACAGTGTGGTAAAACCTGTCACGGTAGTGGGAACTGTGGGCTCAGAAGCAGTTTCAGTTGCAGAAGAGGCTGTCCCATGGTTTGAGGGAAGCTGGATAACAATGGAGGCGTTATTATTTTTCCCATTATACACCAAGCACACTATGAGTACTCCAACTGCTGTTGTTAGTGCACAGGCTAAGAGACAAGCCAGGAAGATTTTGCACAGAGACCAGTCACTAAAGAAATTTCGTGTCACCTGGAAAGGATTATACAAAATTACTGAAGATAAGCCAACTGTTTCAAAAACATTAGTGTCATTGGTAATCATATATATATAGATAATCATATATATAATCATATATATATAGATATATAATAAAGATTGACTCGAATTTAAGATTTCACTTAGGAAAGACTTGGTCCTTATCTGTTTTTAATATAGGGACAAAGAAATTTCCACTGACCTCCCATGCTTTCTTTTTGTATACCTGTATCTCAAACTAAAAAAAAAAATAAGAAGAATGGATTTCTTCTTAGAAATTCTTTATTCCCCTCACTATCAAAAAAAGTATCTATACATGTGTGGATGACTGCAACATGACAGGTATTCGAGTGACCCAAAAGATCATCTGAATAAGTTTTCCTCCCCTTCTGACTTATCAACTGTCAGAAATTTAGCTGCTTTGGAGCCTTCCATTTTAAGTGGTTTATCAAATTTTCTAGCTAACTGTTCATACAGGTTGGTATTTGGCAAGATGGAAATCAGAGTCTGAAAATATTTGTTGAAATCTCACTTCTATTGACACCAGCTATCTCCACTGAGTAATACACTCTCCTCTTGGATCCTATTCTTTCACCCATAAAAATGTATGTGACAAGGTTAGAATAAGGATTAGTGTCAGTAAAATTACTTTTTAAATCCTAAAATACTATATATAATAAGTTGTATATAAAAATATGTGATTGTGATTATATATATAATTTATATATTTACAGATATATACAGTTTGACATTGTAGAGGAAACACTGTATAATGCAAAACATCTAAGTCTTCAGAGAGTCTCAAGTTTACATCCCATACCATTAATATTCTGAGCACGTTTCTTGTCCAATTCTCAACCTGCCTTATATCAAAAGGGGGGATAATTATATCTACCTCAAAGTGTTGTTGAGAAAATTAAAATCAGAAATGTCCTCCATAATTAAATTCTTGCAGAAGGCAGTTCATTGCAGTAATTAGGAGCACAGGCAAGGAACCTAACAGGTTTAGGTTTAAATTTTAACTCCACCTTCCACTAGATGGATGATGATATTTGGAAATTTTCACTGTCTTGCAAAGCCATGATTCCTTCATGTGGATAATATCGCCTATTACATAGGGTTGCTGTAAATAGCAAAAAAAAAAAAAAAAAAAAACATAGTGATAACATTTCCCTTCACTTACTAAGTATTAAAAAATTGAGTTCGCTAATTCATTCATTTTTATCCCTTGTTTTATAACTGAAAACAGATCACTAAAGGAAATGAACACAGAGCAGAGGTCTTTGGAGCATGCAGAGTAACTCTTAAATATTGCAAAGATTGGAGCAGGGTCCCAGATAGTAAACTCAGTGTGGGTGTTGAGAGGAGCACCCACTAGGCGATCAGAAGCAGGCCAAGGGGACTCAGGGCACCAACTGAGAGATCCCCAAGACAAAGTGCACCTCCCACCTCAGGGCACACAATCTTAGAAAGGAAGTCACAGGAGGAGGAGAGGAAGGACTGTACTCACATCTCATAGGAGGGAGGAAATTACCCTCATTTTTGGTTTGAATCTTTAAAAAGAGGAACAGGATTTATAGAAACTCATGTTAATCTGACATGAGACCTGTGATCCATTGCTATGACAGCCACTAACTAGCTGTGTAATTCTTAAAACATTCTAAACTTCCCAGACCACACATTTTTTTTCATCTATGTAAAGGCATCTAAAATAGTGTTCAGCTCTCTGATTGGTCTGGTTTGTTTGAGGTCATCAGAGACATGTTCTCTAAATAACTGACATAAAGTGTTTGTCCTCTTCCATTTAATCAGAATCTCTCCAAACTGTCTCTACAGTAAGATTAACCAGAGGAGGGGCGGAGTCATAGCTAGGAGCATTAAACTAAACTGCGAATCATCATCATCAATCAGTCAAAGTCACGTTTTCACTTCAGGGTGGTGGGGTTAGAGGGAGACTCAGAGATTGGACCTTCAGGTGAAGAAAACAGAATAGCCAGAAAAAGGGTCATGAATATGGGAAATCTGCTTCTGGAACCCAGACCAGGAGTATCAAATGGTTTCTAAGGCAAGCTGCAAACACACAAGGTCGGAACCAGGAGGGCTAACGCAAGGCTCACATGGCTCAGAGGCAGAAAGGGAAGGAGAGTGAGGCAGACCACCCCCAACTAGGGGCCTGAGGCCTTAACACATGACTTCCTCTCCCGCCTGAGCAAGGGTGGCAATGCCATTCACCGCCAGTGCATGTGCAGTCATTACCTACTCAGCCCTCAAGGGTTTGACCCTTATATGTGTAATTGTCTCGAAATTACATATGTTTTTGCTTATCCATCACAATTATTACCTCTTGAAATGAAGAATCCCATAAATCTATGTCTCTTGCATTCCCTCTCAGTGACCCGACATGTTTAAAGAATGCTGCAGATTTTCAAAGGACAATGTTATCTTTAATTGAGTGAATGGTTTTTATCCAACATATCACATCAAGGGTATGTCCATGTGTATCACATCATAACCCAGAGAAACGGAGTTGTCCCAAACATTACCTGACAGTGCTGTAATTCTCTGCCTGGAAATTCTGAGGGTCCAAGGGTCCCTGCGTTGGTGCAGACACCAGTTAAATCAGTATCAGCATCACCAGTCACATCGGTTGATGCTGGAAACCAACACGCTGAACTGCGATCTTCATGACTTTTTGTGCACATAAATGGCTATACGCAGAAAAGAATGGGGAAAATGGAGCTATTATATTTAATGGCTAAAGTAATATAATTCTGATAATTATAAACCAGACTGTGATATATTACAACATATTTGATCAAATAAATTCATTTGAAACCTGACTGAAAGAATAAGTGAATACGTTCATAATAATTTCTTCTTAAAACAAGGAAATCGAGATAGTCATCATAAGGTACGGTTAATTATTTTATACAATTACTGATGTTAAAATCCAGGAATAAACATTATCATCTATCCTCATAATATTTAATGTAATTTGTTAAATATCATTATGTGGCAAGCTGGCATAAGAAGATTATGTAAGAAAAAACATCTCACAGTAAATATTCTAGAGACCTTAAGGTTATCAAGAACAATTTCCTCGGGTCATATTCAAAACGGGAAAACTAAGATCCAAAGAGTTGAAGTGAGATTCTGGGGGCAGAATAATCCTCACTAGTTCAGTTTTCCCTCTACCTTAATACAAGGGCATCTCTCAAAGTTAACATTTTGAGCAGTTGGAGATCTATGAATTATAGTTAATTAGCTCTTGGTAAAAGCTAATAATCTCTGTTATATACATCAAATATTCATCAGCTATAATCATGGAATATAATTTTAAATTCTATGCTCATAACTAAAAAGAGATTGACCACTTGTGTTTTTTAAGAGGGAAAAACAAACTCCTAAATTGCCCTTTTTTTGGTGACCTTCTAGTGCTATTTTAATCCATTGGTGAAAATGGATCAAAAACGGCCCTCAGCGTAAGTCCAAATATCCAGATGTAAAGCGGAACATTCCATCAGTCATCAAGATCTGTGCCCTTTATTTGAAAACTCTCAACATTGTCTAGGAAAACTTCAGGATTACTAATCTCTTTCTAAGGGGACCTTTTTATCTGAGTGCCTTAACGCTGTGTAGACACAGTGACAGAGTCGCCAGGCTGGGGGAACCCTGGAGAACATCTTCAGAGGAGGAGGAACTGACCTAGAATCCAGAGACCACTCTCTCTGTCCTGTAATTCCACGTTAGCACCAGGGACAGAAATATGCTTCCTTGCACAACCTAACTGTCCAATTAAACTTACACCAATCTCATTCAGTCCATTTCTATTTCAACTTCTACTATCAAGGGCTCTAGTCAGCTACAGAAAAGGCAATTCCAAAATACACAGTGCTAGTTTCTTTCTTTTACAAACATAAGCAACAGCCAAATAATATTGTATGCAGCTGAACTCTAATATTTCACCTTAATATAATTCTTTACCAAGAAAATAAATTTCTGAGTAGTTAAGGAGAGACCAGTCTAAAGGATTTGCTAGATAATTTGATTCCTAGGCCTAATCTTCACTACAAGATTATCTTCTGACTTTCAAAATATGTAGAAATATTTGAGTTCCAACAAATCTACATATTACACTAAAAAACTAAGCAGTTAACACAAAAATCTATATATCACATTTTAAAAACATAATTTGTTAATGCAATCAAATGCAGAGTGTTGGCTTAGATTTGATAGCTGTAGAGAATTATTTCAACAGACTATTAAATTTTTTACCCAAAATTGCTAATATCTTAGATTAGTGAGTATTAAAATAGATGTCCCAATTATACAAACATTGCATAAAATACAAATATTCTAATTAATAAGTAATAATAGCTGAAAATTGGTTTTCATATAAAACATTGATTAAGAATCCTTTTGGGGAAAGACCATGTTGTTAGAGTCCTATAAACATTGAAACAAGACTCTGGGCTCTCAGAACACACCACGTAGGTGTCACCAATACTCACTGGCTGGTTTTCAGAGTTGTCAATGTTCACTATGTATTTCCCACGTTTTCTGTCCATTTTCCAGCAGCCAATGTCACCAACTCAACTCCAGAAACATTCTTCAGCCTGTTCATGGCTCTTTATAGCTGCAACCTTGAGAAATAATTGTGTTGATTAATATTAAGTCTACTATGAGACATCGGTGTGTGGATTACATGAAATAATAAATAATTATTCTTTATATGGGATCCACCTTAAGGAAGAAGTGGGGTATTAAGCAATTACATAAGAATGCAAGAAATCAATCCCACCTCTGAGAGTAGCTTTCAGGACTAGTCCACCAGGCAGCCTGCCTACCAGAAAGAAACAGCAAGTGTACGACTCTCCCTCCTGGGATTCCCTCCTATCACATCACTTCACAGAATCCTTCCTTCCAACTTCAGCAACAGCCCAAGACATATTCTGAAACAAGCCAATCTGCTGTTCCTCCTTTACTAACCAGAAGTGACCGTCTTTCCCCTCTCACTGGCAGTGACTTTTAGACACTTATGACTCACTGTTCATCAAGCCTTGACTTCTTGGGTTCCTCCCCAGCTCTAAAACTTTTTCAAGTTATTCTCTCTGCTTCTAGAAAACTATTGATCTAACCTGATTTACTTCCTCAAACTCCAAATATAGATAGTTAATCTGATGCACAGATCTCTGTGAATGTGTTCACCAGGGTCTATTCTCTTCCCCTTTTGTGGGAAATATCTGGCATGGTTTGCAGAAGATCCTGCTTAGAATTTAGTAACAGGACACATGGGTAGGTGAAGGTCTTCTAACTTTTGTGTATTTTACTCAAAGACAAAGGGCTTTATTTTATTATCTGTAGGAATAGCTGTACTGGGATCTAAAAGACAATTGGCAAGATTTAAGAAATAACTTTCTACCTCAAATGAAAAATTATCAGTTAGCTTCCAACACAAGTATCCAGTAAATCCTAAATAAAATTAGTGCAAAAAGCTATCTTTTCAGTAGTGATAATCCATAGATAATTCACAGGCAAATGAAGCAGCAAAGACAAGGTCCTTATGCTTTGTTGTTAAAAATGTCTGATGTAGCACTTTTTATCTGACCAGGTATCTGTCCAGTTTCGAAGATAAGAATTACCTGCTCATAGAGTTTCAGGAAGTCTGAAAGATCTTGTAGTTCAACCTTGTCATTTTAAGGTGGAACGAATTCGTGTCCAGAGAGGGGAAATGATAAAATCAGTTGTATAATGGAACCCAGTTGCCTTTTCAGTCTAAGATTCTCTCCACAACTACTGACTTTGTAGAAAGACGGACGGACAGCCCAGTAGGAAGTCAAGCAAATGTCCTTTTGAAAACGAAGTGAAACAAAAATTTCAGAAGTGGAGCTGGAAAGGATTCTGCACGGGATGCCCATTACGTGCTCGGGGCCATTTCAGACTCACTGAACCAGGCTCCCAGGGGCAGGATCTGAGAGTTTGATTTTTGGGCCAAATGTCAAGCAATCCTTTTTCAAACAATGTCTGAGAAATACTTTAATAAACAATGATTCCAACAGTGGTTACGGAATGTCTTCGTATCTTTAGGAACAAAACTGTGTGTATGAAGAAATCTCAATTTTCTTAAAGTAAAAAGAAATGGGTAAGTTTTTAAATTGCTTATTGCTTTGCGACAGCATGGATAGAACTGGAGAGCATCATGCTGAGTGAAATAAACCAGGCAGTGAAAGACAAATACCATATGATTTCACCTTTAAGTGGAACCTAATTAACAAAACAAACAAGCAAGCAAAATATACCCAGAGACATGGAAATTAAGAACAAACTGACAGTAACCAGAGGGCAGATGAGGGGTATCGGATAATGGTGGGGGGGAGAGGAAGCGTTTCCAGGAACAACTATAAAGGACACAGGGACAAACACCAAAGGGGGGTAGGATTGAGGGTGGGAAGTGGGGAGGGCTGGGGTGGGGGGAGTTGTGGGGGAAAATGGAGACAATTGTACTTGAACAACAATTTTTTAAAATGTCAAAAGAAGTCACTAATGAAATAATATCAAAGTCCCAGTCTCACTATCAGTAATTGATTAACTTAATTACTTAATTCTGTTGCAAGAATCAAAGTCAGAATGAACAAATAAATTACTGTGTACTTATATTTTCATAATAAAATTTGAACTTTCACTGTTTTTCCAAAGAATATTTTCTGTGCCTTTACTCTGTCACAAGCCAACAGCTAGAGTAGACCACACCTGTATTATTGCAACATGCAAAGAAACGCAGGTAACTCTCATTGCTGTGCTGAATCCCTCCCAGAAAAACTCTTTGAAATCTGCAGAATTTTAAGCCAAAAGAATTTGGAACTTTCTATTAATGGTGAGTGGTGGACAGTCCTTTAACAACTGGCAATTTGTTTTGGCCAAAAGAATGCATAACCTGTTAACATGTCACCTGTTATAAAATGAGCCACACTGTAGTCTATAGATCACAACAAAATTAATTTATTGATCAAGTTACTCACTTCAAATGCTTCAGTAAGGGAAATTTCGTCAAGATCTGATACCAATCAAAACATCACTGTATTTCTACTTTGGTCTTTCAGTGTGATGACAAGCAGTATGACAGGTCCAGCTCTCTCTTCTTCAGACGTGTGTTTCGGCCAGGACATTATTACAGTTCATCATGTTGTGCTGAGTGATTAAAATGACAACCAGACAGATGCCAGATTTCAAAGGCTCCAGTACAGTGTTTAGATTTGCATTTTCTATTCATTTAAACTTCAGAATCTTTCATAAGGCAGTGAAGTTGTAAAAGAAGCTTTGAAGCATCAAGTGAAAATCAAACCAATGTAATGAGTATGCAAAAAAAATGATCAAAGTAGAAGAGTGAAAAAACTATCTGTATATTTGTTCCAGAATCCACCTTTCTTTCCCCTCCCAACAAAAAAACTTAAGTAAATCAAGGTGCCATCTTGCTTGAATGTTAGGAGAAGGCTGCAGGCGGGCAGCTCAGAGGTAAGTGAGAGGTAAGAAAACTAAAGTTTCATCCCTCACTGAAGAATGTCGCTGGGGCCCTTAAGCTACTCCACATCTAGTGGCTTGTGACTCAGCCACATCGTGTCATTAATATTATTGACATTTCTTGTGAAGGGGTGTCGATTCCAGCGCATACCACACTGATCATATCTAATCCTCCTAATACCTTCCTGAATTAAGTATTATTACCCTATTTTCCCCATGAAATACCAAAGCATTTAGTGACACTTTATGAGTCCCAAGATAAGTTTGTGTCTCCCCATTCATGCACCCAAGGAGTGGTTATTAAATACTCACTATATTCACTGTGTCACATCACATTAGATGCTGAGCAAAAAAAAAATAGGTGATAGAGGAGGGAAGAGATTAGAAATTTAATCTCTTATGGATAGAGCAAAATCAAAACTCACCCAGAGACTCTGGTGGCATGCTTGGTTGTTTGCAGGCAGCAAGAAAGGGGTGGTGCTGATGACTAGAACAGACATGACCACCAGGGAGAGGACGCTGGAATTCAGACCCGTGTCGTGATTTGCCTACAGGTAGCAGGGCTCTAACATGTGGATAGATGAGACTCCAGTCCTTAGGGATGGGGACCAAAAACGAAGGCAACATTATCGGGACTGGGGGAAACAAGCTGATTATTAATTAGAACAGGACCTCGGATGGGAGACCCAGGGGCATCTCAGGTCTACAGAACAAGTCATAGAGAGAGGACTTGGACTTCTAAACTCTAGTATTATAATTTGGTTATCAGATCTGGGGCACCACTGACCACTGACCCCTCCCACCCCAGACCACAATGAAAATACTAGTCATTCATGCTTTCTGTCAAATGTTCTAGCTCAAGCCCATCCAATATATGATAGAATTGCACTTCCTGTCTTCCTCCACCTCAGCCTCCTTGAGGTCAGCTTTATTCTGACCAGAGTTGTATATAGAAGAGAGGTGTGTGACTTTGAGCCCAGAGCATTTAATGCTGCGACAGATCATAAAGCACAGTCAATGGTAATGTTCCACAAAGAGGCCAGGTTCCATTAGCCTGAGTCCCAGAATGATAAATGAAGCAGAGCCCACACATGTCCAGTAATAGGCAAGTAGTGTGATCAAGAATTAAATCTCTTTTGTCATAAGCCACTGCAATACCCATGCTATTTGTTACTGCAGCAAAAACTAGCCTAATGCAAACTAGACAGGGCTCCAAGGGGTCAGCAGTGGGAAATATAGTTTATCTCAAGGCTGCACTATTCGATATCAGGGCATGGTAGATGATATTAGACCCTGGCATCCCAATGTTCAAACTTGGAGACTTAACTCTCTGGTCTGTCTCAGTTAAAGTGTCTGTGGAATTTAGCCAGGACAGAAGTGCTTCAGTGAGACTTCATTTGAGTGGGCTTAATTAGGAGTAAGGTGGTGAAGCTAAAAGTAAACATGCAGAGAGTGATGTTGTTCCAAATATGCACACAGCAAAGGCAGTGACTGACGTGGAATCAAGTCAGTCACTAAATACTTCTTAGAGGCATGAGTCTTGAGCCAGATATTAAATCATATTGGAAGGTGGCAAAGGAAAGTGAAGGCAGGCATCCAAAATGAAGAGAGCCTTTGAGAGAGAAGTAGAAAGGGGGAAATGACTGTGTTGTAAGGGAGATGACAGAAAACAGCCTGGTTGTGGAGAACTACAGACATGAGACCCCTTACTGATTGTCAGGCCCTACAATAAAGATTCTTATAAATCACTCCCTCTGGTCACTACAGCAGCCTCATTGCTGCTAGCCTTCCCAATCTACTCTCCTCCAAGGACCTACAGCAATCCTTAAATGCCAATCACACAATGCCATGCCCTACTCAGTACTCTAAACAACTCCCAACGTATGTGGAAATAAATTACAAAAATTTGAACAAAGGCAAAAAAAGGCCCTGAAAAATCTAGTCTACCTCTAAAACCCTGGTTTGCCTTCAATCACATTCTTCCTTTTTACAAACTCAACAGAAGCCCATGTCAAGGTCTTTGTCTACCTGTGTACTTCCCCATGGAAATTCATCCCCCACCCTTGACCCTGTTCCCCAGCCTGTTTTACCCATCTGTGGCAGGCAAAATGATGACCTACCAAAGACATCCGAATTCCTGAAAGGGGAATTAAGGTCACAGATGAAATTGAGATGGCCGGTTAGCTGACCTTAAATTAGGGAGATTATCCAGGATTATCCAAGTGGGCCCAGTATAATCACAGGGTCTTTTAAAAGTGGAAGAGGGAGACAGAGGTCAGTCAAAGAAAGACATGTGACTACGGGAAAAAATGGTCAGAGAAATGCAACTTTACTGGCTTTGAAGAAGGAAAGGGACCCCTGCCAATATCTTGATTTTCTACCTGTGAGACCCCGGTCGGACTTCTTACCTTCAGAACTGGAAGATAGTTTGTATTGTTTTAAGCCGGTTAGTATTTGGTATTTCTTATAGCAGCCATAGAAATGGACCATCATTCAGATCTCAGTTTAAATCTCACTATCTGAGTTCTTTGTGTTACTCATCATGGTTGGTACTTATTTATTTTCATGATTATTTGTTTATTATCTATCATTCCTTTGGGACTTGAATTTCCACAAGGGTGGGGACTGCAGTTATTGTCATCATTGCATCCTCAGCATCTGACACAGTGCTTTGCACATGGCGGACCCTCAACCAGTATTTACAGGATAAACAGAAAGAATTCCGCATGACTGCAATGCATTTTCCAAGTAAATAAAAACAAACAACCCCCACCCCGAAGTTTGGAAAGATTAAATAATTTGCCAAAGGTACAGAGCAACTAAGTTACAGATTTTGAATTTGAACACCAGGGATTTGATCCTGAGACTCAGGTCTGTCACTTGGTCATCCATTTCTTAGCAGCGGTTATTCTCTCTCAATTAATAACTCCATCCTCAACAGCTCATGCCTTTAAAGAAACTAGGAGTTCTATGGATGGCACTCACCGTCTTCCAGAATCAACTGAAACCCATGGACTACAGAACCCAAACCCACACCAGAACTGATCCAGGCAAAATCCCAATGTTTATTCACAAAATAAAAAAGGATTAGAAGGCAGGCCAACAAAGAATCTTAGCGTTCTTTCATTTTTACCTTTAAGTGAACGGATCAATGTCAGGGATTGGTGCTCACGATTTATATTTTTAAATTAAGAGGACTGGGTAAAAGTCAATTAATTAGAAAACAATTAGGCAGTGACCCTGCATTGCCAGCCTTGCCTGGACCTTTCAGTGCTGCGCATCTGTGCACACCACTCACTCATTCGTTCATTCACACATTCCCGCACGCACTCAACAAACACTCGCTGGCGTTTCCTCTGTGCCAGGCCTGCACTTTATAAGCATTTTACCATTTCATCTTCGCACTCCATTAACAATTAGGCAAACTAGTGGCTGGATTTCACTCCCAAGGAAACTGAGATTCTGAAGTGTAAGTAACTTGCTCAAGGTCATACAGCCAGTGAGTAACGTGGCCTCTGTTTTCCTCCCTCCCTGCGAACTTCTGCTCCTCTCTCAAAACCCAGCTGGGCTGCCAGCCCTTAGGGGCAGCCTTCACAGCCTCAGGCCCAGCCCCCTGCCGTCACCCTCAGGCTGGCCTCTAAGTGGCTCTCACAGCAGTGATCTGTGATTATGCATGTACACCCCTCTTTCTTTCCAAATTGTGAGCTCCTTGAGGAAAGGAAGGCTGGAGGATTTTTTTTTTTTTTTTATCATTTTCTCCTAGCTAAAAAACTTCGTAAACTAAAGATAAAAAGAAAGTGTTAACACTTGTCATCCACAAGGCCAGGAACTGTAATGGGGAAAGTTTTTGTTTTCTCTCTCTCTCCCCTATGTTTGATAATAATAATGCAGACTTAAATAATGTGTGAAAATTAATACAGTTGAAATTAGAGAGAAAAGCGGGCCTCACCAGGCAGCGCTGGTTGACCTCGGGTCATGCCGTCCCTTCTCCTCTGAGCATGAGGCACGGAGCAGATGCTGCCTCACCCACAGCCCAGGCCACTGTCAGGGCCAAGCCCATGCATCGGGCAACTCCCAGTCCCTGCTGACCGGAGACAGCTGTGCATCACAGGGCGGAGCTGCACACTTTCCCCAGGTAAGTGCGCTGGCCCGTAAAATCCAGGTCAGCCTCACAAAAAGAGCTCGCTCCAGGGATTAAGGGAGGAGCTGCGGAGAGAGAAAATCCAGAAGATAACAGAATTACCACAGCTTTGGGTATTCGGGTTGTGGTCCTAGAAATTAGTCTCTTAGTGGCTACGAGGCCCTAGATCCAAAATGCGAACGCCAAAACCATACCCTATCTCAAGCTTCAACACCTGCGCATTTCTGTAGTAGAAGCCCTCCACCACCATTTGTCAGTGGGAAGAAAAGGCATCTGCATTGCAAACCAAGGAAAAGTGTCCTTTATGTATATTTACTTAAAATACTTCAGAGCGTTTACTAAGTGCTAGGCAAATGTCCTCAGTGTCTGACAAATATTAGCTCGTTTAACTCTCCGAATATTCCTAGGAGACAGTTTCCCAATTTTACAGACAAGGCACTGCTTTTGAGGCACAGAGAGGTAAGCCAGCAGGCAAGGCAGCCCAGCTAAGACGTGGCTGAGCCAAAATACAGGCTGCAGCTGAAGTGACGCCTGCTTGAGTGTGGTTGGTGGGATAATAATACGGGTGTGATAATTTATAGTGTCAATTTGAACATTTCACCTAAAATGTCACATGGTGTGCTTGAGTATGATGTTGGTATGTTACAGAATTGCATGCTGATGATTTTGTAATAAAAGATTTTGTAAAAAAAAGAAAAGGGCATTATTTGTGCTGGACCCAAGCAGTCTGGCCGCGGAGTCCATCCTTCTAACCACTGTATTATGTATGCTGCCTTGTATTCTAAAACAGCATAATATTTTCATATTAAAAGAATGCCCCAAATTCCAAAAATTGACAATTCTACTGATTCTTTACGTCTAGCCAGTTTGCCAGATCTTATAAATTGGCCCTTTCCTACCATCACCCTGTGCCTGCACCCTACCTCAAGAATTTACCTCACTCAGGGTTCCCTGCAGCAGCCCCAGGGCCTCCCCCTGACAGTTTCTTAGCCCCCACTCAGCTCATATACCGCTTCCTAATCTAAGTTCCCCACATACAATCTTCTTCATGGTGCGCCCTTCAGCAACAGCTGTCTGTCACCGGATGGACTGAGTGCTCACCTGGGTTCCCTTCTCATCTGTTCAGCTGTGCCCCTCATGACCCCCTGTCCTGTAACACGTATCCTTCAGCTGAGGCCAGCCACCTGCTCCATGCACAGCGGAGACCACCTGCATTTTGGTCCCTTCCCCCATGCTGTTCCTTTGCACTGCTGGCGGTACCCTTCCTCCTCCATCCACCCAAAACTGACCCATCGGTGAAGGCCCACGTCGGAAGACCTCCTGAAGCCTCGGCTTCTTTGAGTTTCTTTCCACCTGAATTCCTCCTTGGCGCCTGGGTCAGAGTTTTCAATCACACTCAGATGAACTCTGATTTGAACTTCTCACTCCTGCTGCTGGTCCCCTCCCAGCGTGCCTGCTGCACCTAGTCTCACACCCGCCTGTCCTGAAGTCAGATTTCCCTGCGTGCACCCTTCTCCCTCTGCTGCTCTCTCTTCTGCTCGTTGCTGTCCCGACATATTTATTTCATTTCCTCCCCTTTAGTGTAGGTGCAGAGGGTTGGGTGAATCCCACTCCTCAGATCATAGCACAGTATCATCCTTGGGCCTTGCATGGTATTCACTTTATCTCCACCACCTGCTCTCATTCTCTTCCACCTGATCGATTTGAACATGTTTTCTATGAGTGGTTTTGCAAAACGAGTACAATTGTTTTAGGCACTTGCTGCTTTCACTCTGCTTTAAGGCCCATTGATGGTGCACTCAGTCCCCGAATCTAACTGCTGTTTGTGCTGCCACCGCCACTGAACCATTTACCCTCCCAGGTGGACGTCAGGGTCACTCCAGCTTCTGCTCACTACCAGCGATGTTGCAATCAACACCTTGTACAAGTCCCTTGAGGAAGCTGAGGAAAGCTGTCTTTGGTATATATACGAGAATATATTAGGTATCAGGGTATTAGGACTGGCTCCAGGCGTCCTCGACAAGATATTAAATCCTGAGTCATCAGTGAGTGTTCCACAACAATCATCTGCAGCCTCGAAGCCTGCACTCCCTGTTCCAGCACCTTCGGGTTCCATTCCAGGCACGCTCACCCAGTTCTGCTGGTACCTGTGAGCCAGGCCCCACAGCTCTTTGGTGAATAATTCTTTTCCTCCCAAACGGGGATAATAGTCGCTTAACCAGCCTATGCTGAGACTTGACCTCATTTATCCAAAAGTAATGAGGAGGTGGGAGCTGATCTTGAGGAGGAAAAGCATCACCTTGCAAGGCCATCACCTCAGGAAGGCCTTGCATAATCTTCAGGAAATGGAAGGCTGCTTTCTACAGCGAGTCAGCCCAGGAGATTCAGGAAATTCTGGGGTTTGAGCTTTTTAAGTCGTACATCCTCATATAAATCCACTCAGAGTCTAAGAGTCCCACTCCTTGCCTGTTAGATCTCTGACTCTCAACAAGAGATATTTTTCAGGGCAGCGAATTCGGCCTCCATGCCTCAGGCATCTGTAAAATGGCATGATAATAGTACCTACCTCATGGTACAAGTACCATGTAACCAACACAGGCAAAGCATTCAAAATAGTACATGAGATTGTGCTGTTGTATGACACAGAGTACCAAGGAAGCCACTACAGTTCCTCATTATAGGAAGAAAATCACCTCCAATGTCATAAATAGTAATCGGTCAAAAGAAACTTGTATTCTGATAGATCTGTGGCACTAACTGCTTTCCCCTTGAGGCAGTTAAGTGTATTTGGCATTCCCACTAGGAATTCACTCATTATCCTTCCTGCCTTGCTCAGCCCGTCACCAAACTACTGAAAAAAGCAAGTTGATTTGACCACTCACACAGCCGACTCCTTATAGTTCTTGCTGTCACCATGGTCACCGCCAGCCTCTAAAATCCCCCCAGTACTAGCCCTTTGTACTTCCAGATCAAATAGTCCGAGGACTTCCCTTTGGGAAGGTGTTGAATTTAAAATCTCTGCTAGCCGTAGCAGCAGATACTGAGTAGGGAGTGGGATAAATGAGTCTGGAGTTCAAGAGAAGCTGACTCAGAGATACAAATTCAGGAGTCCTTGGCCAATAGGTGGAATTGTAAGCACACAACCATGCATGTAATGTAGTATGGAAAAACTACAGCTTATCCAAGCATTATCTTGTTGATGTACTTTGGTCGTTTTCAATTTTTTTTACTATTACAAATAATGATACAATGAACATCATTATATAACTATTCAGATGTAGTTGTATGACTGCTTTCTTAAGTAAATGTCTACAAGTTGAATTGCTAGGTCCAAGGGTTTGTACATTTCCCATATTTATAGATTTCACCAAATTGACTTCTATAGACTTTGTATCAACAACACTGTCGATCTTTTGATATTCTGCAAATCTGATAGGTGAAAAATTATATCTCATTATAATTTTAATTTGTGTCTTTTTTAGAGAAATTGGCAATAGCAGTATCAGATGGATATTGGCCATTTATTATTTCTTCCACTGTAAATATTTTTTTCTATGCTTTGCCCACATTTCTGTCACTTATTTTTTATTTATTATAAGTAACTCATTTTACATAGCTGTGAGTTCTTTGTTTTTTCTTTCAGCATATTAGCTGAGAACAAAAATTCTAGAGTAAAATTGATGGGAAAAATTCAACTTCTGTCATTTATTAATTATGTGTTTCTGTACAAGTTACTTAATCTCCTGTGCCTATGTCCCTTCGCGTGCAAATGTTTATATTAAGAATACTTTTCTCCTGAAGTGTTGTGAGGATTGAGAAAGACCTCAATTTAAAGTGCTTGAACGATGCCTGGCACATAACCAGTACTCAATAAGCACCAGTTATTGTTTTGTTTCAAAAAGCAGGATTATTAGCCTCAATGAACCTCAGTTTCCTCATTTACAAAACGCAATGATAATTCCTACATCCTAGATTTACTGTGGAGATTAAATATTATTAAATAAGGGGCTTAGGACAGTAAGAGACCCTCATAAAACACCAGCTCTATTTATCATCTTACCTAAAAATTGTTATATAACAGAAGGTCACCATTCAGCTTCTGGCTATATGCTGCTACAATAGTGAGAATTTGCAATTCTTGAGCACTTCACATCCGCTTCAGCATACTGTCTCACGCAATTCTCAGTACCTGCAAAGTAGCTACTGGCTCTCTCCATTTTATAGATGAAGATACTAGGGTATATATAAATGTAAAACTTGCCCAAGGTCACATGTTGTGGCAGAACAGAAATCAAAACCAGAGAATCCAACTCCAGAGCTCATGACCTTGACCACTACACCCAGGCTAATTACTTGGTATGATAAAACCTAAAAGAGCTTTACCTTTTTTTTTTTGAATAATAGATAAAAGCATTTGATTTTATGTGAAATTTAAAAATAAGAATAAGACATGTGAAATATTGTTAGGTTAAAGTTTTCTATGGTGATTGGTGATCTGCCGATATGGAAATGTAATAACAGTCCTTCCAAATTAGATTAATTTTTGGCTTCCTATAAAACCTTACATGATTGTCAATTGTGTTTCCCATGATGACAAGTCTACCAAATAACAAAAAAAGGAAAACAGGGGTAGGGGACTTCAATACTTTTTTTAATAAATAATATTTATTTAGAAGTAAAATTTTTCAAGTAAATCCTGAGTTTGAAATTAATTATCAAAAGAATCTGCCTGTGTGTAGGATCCGGGGAGTCTTATATTGTGTTAAAGTGCCATCTGCAGCAAACACTGAGATATCTGCACAAACCGTGTCTGTGGAACATTCCTCTCCGTGTTTATTTCAATAGCAACTCCTTACATTAAGTCCCCCTCTGTCAGCCATGGTCCATTTTTACTCTGGGGTTATTTCCATTCACTATTAACAGCTTTTGGAATGCAGGGACTATTTTTGAAAGGAAATGAGCCAGTCAGACATATCTGGAGGCTTCACAGATGGCATTTTTTAGAATAGTTTTGTTTTCACTTTGCTATTGAAAAGTCCTTTTAGACCCCCTTGCAACATGCAATAATGAGCTCACATTAACTGATACATGATGTGTGCTTCTGCTATTTTTCCTCTGCTTCACTTGGCAATTAACCACATGATTTCCCTGCAAATGACTATAATTTTTTGCTTCCATAATATTTATGTCAACTCCAGAGGAGCTGGGAGTTGGCATCCTGAAAACCTGACCATCTGAGGCAATGGCAGCAGCTTGTAATTTCATCTGTATCCACTAATTACTGAATGATCAGAACACCAGAAATAAAAAAAAATCATATGCTGAAAAACCATAATGTGTGCCCTCAGCTGGCTAAATCAGTAATTTGAAGCCATGTGCAAATGAGCACATAACTTTCTGAGTGATTTATTGCTGTTTTGGGAATGCATACTGAGCCTTGAAAATATTTCATTTGACCTGAACTACAAACTTCAAGCACAATGTGACTGAAAGCACCCCGCAGAGCTTGCCAAGAAGTCTGCTGAAGGGGTCCCTTCTTGCGTCAAAAGGTACAGTCAGAACACACGTTCTGCAGAACTGTCGGTGAGATGGTCTGGAGGAGGTGGCATTCCATCGAAGGCAGAATTCATACCCTGAAACATCTGTGGCATCTGTACTTGCATTTGGAAAGAATGTGATGTGGGGTTTAAGCTTTTGTTGCAGCCCAAGAGGTGCAACTCCCTCTTTTCACGTTCCAAGTTCACTGGGACTTAAAACAGTAACCGAGCCCCGTTACCTCATTTTGCATATAAGAAACTTGAGATCTAGAGGGATGAAATTATTTTCCCCAAGTTACACACTTAAATGGTAGCAAAGCCCAGCTAGGATCCTGGCTCCTTCATTCCAGAGTCATTTCCACCTTACTACCCAGGTCCTTGCTGTGTTCATAGCTGGCCCCTTGCCTCACTGGGAATGACTGAGTGGCTAATTGCACAGGGCCTTTCCCACATGCGGTGAACCCCCTGTCCAACAGACAGACCCCCAAGCTGTGGCCTATCAGAGCTCTTCCCTGCTCTGCACCTTGTCCCATATCCCTAAGTGCCATTGACTTGGCTTATATTTAGGGTGCACAGACCATTCCACTAAATAAACAAACATTGAGATTTACATTCTTCGCCCTAGAGATATAAAAACAGCACACAGTCAATTCTTGTTATTCACAGTAATTATGCTCTATAACGCAACTGCAGACAATGAATTAGCAAGTAGTAAACTACTGCCCCCAGAAGAAATAAAGGATTAGGTTTCTGCAAGCCTGTGGTCATAACATCTTTATTAACTGATCAATACAGAACCTTGTTTTACATGTTTTTTTAAGACACCTTAATGTATATGGTTGGCTCATTAACATTGAACTCATGGCCAACAGCACTGTAACTATGCCTAAACAAAGCTTATCTAACACAGGTATTTTCTCCACAAGGCACATGGCAGCCTTCTTGAGCTTAAGAACGCTGGATAGCACATCAGCACTACACTTGGGGCCATTTCAAACAATGCAATCACCAACAAAAAGCACAAAAATGCAAAAAAAGAACATGGCAATAAAAAAACCATGGAGTGTGTACTCAACAGTATAATAGACTAATCAACAGGTGAAGGATCTCCCTGGTTTATCTCCACTGTAAACATGCACACAGAGAAACTCAAATTTTTCAAATTGTCACCACTCTGCTCACGTCCACAAATGATGGCAAAAGTGCTGCAAGTGCCCATTTGGGGTCACTGGTAAGTCTTAGTGAGTAGGTAACCTCCCAGATACGGAACCCAGAGCAACGAGGACCTGTGGGAGTCCCTGCTCCTGATCAAGCCACAGAACTCTGACTGCGAGAGTCAGAGGGCAGAAGACGCAGGGAGTGGAGTGGCAGGAAACCGCCAGAGGGGTGGGCGAGCGGGGGAGACTTCAGATGTTCGGTTCAAAGAACTGAAAGGATCTAAAAAGACAAAGGAGGATATCCAAGTTGATTCTTCAGTTTTTCCTCTTATTCAGTGGCACAGTAAGAAGATGGTGTTTTCTTTCTTTAAGAGTATTGCTACCTATACGCAAAGAAGTAGGAGTTATTGGAGCAGAGCCGGTGGGGAATATAACTCAGAACATCTTCCATCTCTCTCATATCATCCAATTAACAGCCGTATATATTCCCCTTAACGTCAAACATAGCGAGGACCACAGAAGAACCTCCACTGTAACAACAGAGGGGTTTAGCAACCACCGGCTGAATTTCTGGGACAGGGTGAAGGGGTGCAGCCTCATGGTCATGGTCTGAGAGTTAAGCAACAAGCAGGTGCACACCTGGTGCTTATAAACGCCCCAATAGAGCCGGGCAGGGATTATAAGCTGCCACAAACCTCACTCATGAATTAAAAATCAGAACCATCTACACAATCCTTTTCCAAAAAATAACTTACGCCATATTAACTACTATCAGAAGTCCCCCCTAGGTTATCAATATCAAATTTATAATTAAATCATTACTCTAAAAGCTTGTACTCCTTACGAAGACCCCTGTCATGGGTGGGCTACTACAAAACTACCACTAGTTCACAGCACTGGAAACTAAAATCCTAGCACCTTCAGCGAACTCACGATTTTTCCAAGGTCAGCTAGCTAGGTGAATGGCTGCTCAGACACAGCACAGCCCTCCTGCCCCACAAAGAAAGAGCAAGAAAGGAAGAGATGGCAGTTCTCATGTTAGTCAAATGTATTATTTACAAGTTGTTTTCATCAGAATTCAATGGTACTTAAATTTGAAGTTGATAGTCAAAGTGGAATTTAAAGCTATCAATCAACTCTGATGTATCACACTACTTTCTTCCCTACTCTTCCTCCTCTTTCTCTTCTCAGTTCTTCTCTAGTCTTTATGCAAAACCAAAGTAACACTTCACTAGCAGATAGAGAACTCACCATTATACATCCTTTTAAAATTTCTCTACCATTCTGGTTATTTTGGGTTAAACTATCTATGAAACATATTTCTAAAATAATTCCTTAGCTTAAATATTTTATACACTTGAGTAGAATTCTAAAAGTAAATAGTGTAAAGATATTAATATTTTGAAATTAATTTATAATTTAATATATATTTCAGAACTAAATCTAATATATATCTGGAGGAATAAGTCACTGAGAAGAGTATTAAAGTTTTAAATTTTTTATTTAGTGAGCAATAAAAATATTATGAAGCCATAATTTAGAAAATATTTTGCATGTTACTTGCTCCCAAATAGAGATGGATTTAACAGAGCAGAACGAAGTCCAGGTATAGACCTAAGTATATATAATTTGTACTCACGTAATTGACTATACATCTCAGAAAATCCCTCCCACTACCGAACACCAAGAACTGATATATAGATTGGGGGCAGCAGAATGGGGAGACTCTAGACACAGATGGAAAACTGGCATTGAACCACAGCTCCCAATGAAGGCATCATCTTGGGTACCAATGGCCTCGGGGAGATCAGAGTGAAAAACCAATGAGGCATATAGGGCTGAGGTCCCTGCAGAAGTCGGGGGAGGTTGTTCAATGTGATGAGCCATCTGCATCTGAGAGAGGGCTGAAATTGAAGGCAAGCTCCTTCCATGCCACAGAGACTGGGAGGTAGGGGTGCTTGCTTCCTTGATGATATTTTAAAGGGATGGCTCCCAACTCCTTGAGGTAGTCTGGGATTGTGCAACTAGCAAAAGGCTGGGAAAACATCTCACAGGGGCAGAGAAAATATTTAAAATTGAAAACTGTCTAAAGTAAATGCTCAGATAAGAGGGAAGTCAGGGACCTACAGTCAGGACGTTTGTTGAAAATACAGTCAGCTGAGGGGAGTGTTAAGGCCACCCTGGTCAGGTGGGTGGTATGTTTAACAATTGGCTCTGGCAAGAGGGGGCCTGATTTGTTACCTCTGACAATTTACAGTGTAAATAATCACACCACTGTGACGTCACTGAAAGCAGAATTGGGAAGACATGGTGATGCTCGGCTCTCCCGAGCCAGCGGGAGATGGATCCAGCTCTGCACCAGCTGCAGGCACGCACGGACTGTCCAGTCCTGCACATGGCCTGGGAAGGGTGTCTGCGATGCATTAGGTGAAACCAGCACAGTGTTATTCTGCTTAAAACCCAGAATAGTATTCCATTTTCAAATGTGCACATGTTTGAAAAATTTACATAAGCATAATCACACACACGAAGAAAGGTATAAAAGAATACACAGCAGATGATTAACAGTTTACTGAACAGGGTGGAAGTGGAGGAGACTATCCTTGTTCTCTTTTTCACACCACCTCTGCACTGCTTTGCAAAGTATTGGCTTGGGCAAAAAGTCCATTTAGATTTTTCCGTAAAAGACACATTTTTCATTTTCACCAATAACTTTATTGATTTGGATATTTTGAGTATGTCAGCTCTCTCCCACGCAGTATAGTGTTAATTGTTCTCAATTAATATCTTGATTTGATTCCTACCAACTTCAACTGGTCTACCTGACAATGGAGCATTATCCAGCGAGAAATTTCCAGAATGAAACTTCGCAAACCACTTTTGACTTATTCGAGCAGTCACAGCACCTTCTCCATACACTGCACAAATCTTTTTTTTTTTTTGCATTTCCATTGCATTTTTACCTTTCTTGAAATAATAAAACATCATATACCAGAAATGTCACATATTTTCTTCCATCTTCAATATTAAAATGGCTACACAAAAATTCAGTTTTGATAAGTTTTTTTAATGCATGCTGATATGACAGCTGTTACGAAACAATCCAACAAGACTGTTCCCAACGACGTTAAAGACAGCTAAGTGCTACTAGAGCCACCTTACAGAAAAGAACGAACTTTTTGACCAACCCCATGTAATGAGTACATACTGTTTTATGGCATAAGTTGTGTGAGTAACTAGAATTTGACTCTTCCTTCCTGTGCCCTTTCTCTTCTTCTAGCCTAAGAGGACCCCACCTCTTTGATATGTGACTTTTGTTCATTTTGGCTGTTGAAAGATGATTAGGCAAAACAAAACGAAAACAATGAGGAAAACAACAACAAAAAAATCCCCTTGGAGACTTTAGTTTAGCAAAGTTTGTTAGTCTATAGTTTGTACCCCTTAGATAGAAAAAGCAAAAAAAAAAAAAAGTCACTGGTTAGTTATTTTCTCAGAATCTTTATACAGCTCTCAGCTAAGGACATTACTTCCTATGTCAATTAAAGCTCAGAAACCTCGATGTCATCATTGACTCTTCAACTTCAATTATACCCTAAATGTGATCCACCAGCAAATCTTTCTTGGCTTTTTTTTTCAAAATACATCTACAATTCAATCTCTCTTCTCACAGCCCCCACTCTTCCGCCATATTTCAACACACCCTCGTTTCTCATTGGCTGTCCTGCTTTCACTCTTAGCTCCCTTCAGTCTATTTTCAATAAAGCAGCCAGAGTGACTTCATTAACATGGAAGTCGTACAGCATATCACTTCTGCTCAAAGCCTCCAGCTCTTTCCCCATCTCCCCCCAAGAGCAACTAAGTCTCTATAATGGTTTACAAGGCTCTGTGGGATCTGGGCTGCTCCCTACCAGGAATTCTGACATCATCTTTATATTGTACCTTCCTCAGACTCACTCCACTCCATCCCACATTGCACCCTTGATGTTCTGAGATCATGCCAACCACACTCCCATCTCGGGGATGTTGCATGCATTATTCCATGTATGATAGTATCATTTTCCAAGAGATATACTTATTACTTTCTCACTTCTTTGAGATATTTATTCAAAGGTCAGTGTCTCAGAGAGGTCTTCTCTAACCTGATCTGAAATTCAGCACAAACACACGCAATTATGCCCCTAGATGATCTGCTTATCTGCTTTATTTTTCTCTAAAGTGATTATCACCATCCAAAATACTATCTATCTTGTAGTTACTTATAGCAGAAAACTATGTAAATCCTGGAAATACGCAAAAGATTTCTGGGTGTTCTTTTAACGCAGTCCCAGAATTTGCTTCTCTGTTGTAGAAGCTATTTTAATATTTCGCTGAAGCAGAGGTTGAAGATTTTTGTCTGGTAAAGATACAAATAACTTCCAGTCTGGTGGAAAAGAGAAAATTTACAGTTTATGTACCCCCTGCTCATTAACCAATTTTGTATTTAATCGAGCAACCAATTCTAGCATTGGCTATGAATACCTAACTTCTCAAATGACCTTTAAAATTGTTTTACATTTTACTTATTATCTTTATATGGCTAGATTAATAGAAACAGTCAACATTTATCAAAAAGCCACCAGAGTTAACCAGGAGCATTAACTTCCTCTTTTTCATTTGACTCCCACAAAAAAAAAAAAAAAAAAACACAAAGCCTTAGGCTGTTACTACCTTCCATCAAAAACACATCCCAGAGGCAGTTTCTCTCTGAGGGTTTTCTGTCATTCACTGGTTACAGGAAGGCAGTTTTAAAAAAAGTATTTAGAAGCCTGTGAAGAGTTAGATATTCATATCAAGTACTCTGCTTTGCATCTTTAAGCTTCTTTATTTGGCTCCTACTATTCTATTAGAATCTATAAGCTAAAAATTATTTTGTGGGTCCCCAAACAGCTCTTTTCCCAGTACCCTCATTTAACCTAATGGCCATAATTGTTCTAAGAATAACCATAATTATCCTTCATATTTATATTGGTTTTTCACACATATTATCTTGTTTGAGACTCAGAGCAATCTCGTGAGGTAAGCCCAGTTAATGAGGGAGGACATTATGATTCCCTCAGGGTTCAGGGGCTTATCAAGGTCACAGAGCTTTGAAGTGGGGAAAAAATCAGAACTGAAACAAGTCTTGGTTCTTGAAAATGTGAAAACAAAGATCTTCCTGATGTATATTTTTAGATATTTTTGGTGTCGATTGTCCTTCTTTTCAGACAAGTGAATTACAACATTATTGATACATGACTGTGAGAATCAGGCTGCAAAAGCAACAGCATTTTCCCATGAAATTTCCTTGGATCTAAGTAGTTTGTGTGCCTACCAAACAAATCAACATTTAAGTCTCTCTCTCTCTGCAGACTGGCAAAGACAAGGGCTGGAAATTATTCAAGAATAAGTAACACTAGCTTATTGTCTGGGACAGAGTAGACAAAAGCATACTTTTGATGAATGAAAAAAGTGAATGCATTATTTGTTTCTAGCCTTTTCAAATACCTTTATATTGAGGCAATAAAAAAGGAACATGCTATAGAAATTATTTCCCTTACTTTACTGAAGAGAAATTTATGCACAAAACGTTTACCTTGGATCAGCACTGTCCAGTAGAAATATAATACAAGACACTAACCTTAGATTTTTCTAGTAGCAACATTTTAAAAGAAAAAGAGTGAGATTAATTTAAAAGATATATGTATTTAATTTATCCCAAAATTATCATTTGAACATTTAGCACTTTAAAAATTGTTAGTATGACAGTTTGCATTCTTCCATGCATACGAAGCCTTGGGCATGTGGTGAGTATTACACCACCTCTCAGCTGCATCTCAGGTGTTGGCCAGCTTTGTGTGGTTAGTGGCTGTTGCATGCATAGCCCAGCACAATCTTGGAGTGCAAGGGGGAGAGAACTTCAGCCCTCTTCCCTCCCCATTCCTCACCATCCCAACAAATATTTATTAAGCACCCACCATATATCTGTCACTGGAGACAAAATTTAGGAAGAAAAACCAAACGAGCCTCTGAAACTATCACTTATCTGAGGAACACTAAATTGAGATACCTAATACATAAACAGACCGTGGCCAGACCATATATAACAACAGACTCTGACCTGTAACCTCTGGCAACAGCTAGTCAGTTCAGCCAGACCACAGCTGCCCTAGAATGGTCAGGACTTGGTCAATGACAGGCAGCTTTCCTAATTTTTGCCCCCTCTCTCAACTCAGAACCAACCAGAGAAGGCCAAATAGGACCCCCAAACAAACTACACAAGGTGACCTGCTCTTAGTTAGCCCCTTTGTAGTTTCCGCATGCCAACAGCCTCCAGTCAGGGCACACCTGAAGCCTTCCATTTTTCCACTCGTGTAAACCTTTCCTGCCCCACTGCCTCTGGGGTCTCAGACAAACACAAGTGATGGTGGCCATACCCTTGCTCTAGTGAGTTCTGAATGAAGAGCTTCTGTTTGTATTCATAGGGCTGGTCTGTTTATCTCCACAAAATCTTTGACTAATGACTAAAGTAATCAAACATCCTCGGTTAACATTCTCTGTGGGTTCAGTTTTTCATTTCCTTTGCATCATTGACTCCGGAAATGATTCTTTGCTGTGCCCCAATCTGTGCCGACTACTATGCTGAGTCTTAGAAACTAAGGAAAAGATGAAGATTATGTCTTTTTTCTCAGGAAGCTTAGAACATAGCAAAAGCACACACAAATAAGTGTTTAATTTAAAGTTATACTAAACACTACCATGACCTCAAAGAGTTATCTGTGCTCCCATGTTCTTTGCAGCATTATGCACAATGGGCAAGATATGGAAACAATTTTTGGTGGCCTTCCGTACATGAATGGATAAAGACAATGCGGTATATACATACAATGGAATGCCATTCAGCCACAAGAAAGAAGAAAATCCCATTTGCAACCATGTATGAACCTTGAGGGTATCATGCTAAGTGAAATAAGCCAGACACAAAGGACAACGCTGTACCGTCTCACGTATGTGTGAAATCTAAAAGAGTCAAATTGATAGAAGCAGAATATGTAATGGTAGTTACTAGGAGCAGGTACATGGGGAAAACGGAGAAATGTTTGTTAGTCGAAGGGTACAAAGTTGCAGCTATGCACCACGAGCAGGTTCAAGAGATGCAAATGTACCGCGGGCTGACTGTAGTTCAAACTGCACTGTACACCGGACATCTGCTGAGAGATCTCAGAAAAGGGTAACCGTGTGAGGAGATGAATTTGCGAAGGAGCTTAACTACAGCAATCAACTCACTGTTTCTTGAATATCAAAACTTTAAATTGTACACCTTAAACATGCAAACTTTATTTAAATATTTTAAAGTTTTTAAATGAAGAAAAATGCACTATAAATGAAAGTGTATAATGAGACCTTGACATTTTAATTTTCATAATATGTGAGTGCCACTTCTTTCCAAGAAAAGACTTTTATGTTGTCATTTATTTGAACTTCAACAAAGTCGGGAAAAATGAAAACTACTCTTTTTCCAATAAATTTGCCCACTGAAGATCAGACATTGGTCTTTATCTCCCTGTTTCCTTATCCCTTTTGCTTATTTTTCATTTCACTTCAGTGAACACTCCTGAATGGTCTCTGGCACTACATCAGCAAGAGATAAAAGAAAGAAGACAAAAGGTTTCCTATTAAATGAAATAAATGACTCACTCAAGGATTTTTTTAAT
Organism: Anoura caudifer; assembly: GCA_004027475.1. Taxonomy (NCBI): domain Eukaryota; kingdom Metazoa; phylum Chordata; class Mammalia; order Chiroptera; family Phyllostomidae; genus Anoura; species Anoura caudifer. Next base: position 30,405 of record PVKU01002461.1, read on the forward strand.
AGTTTGTTTTTATTGTATTTTCTTCCATTACCATTTATGTCCCTCAGACCCTCTTCCACCTCCACCCACCCACCCCTCCGCCCTCTACAATCACCACACTCGGCCATGTCTGTGAGTCCTTCTTCCTTTTTGTTGGATCCTTCTAGTCCCTAACCCCTACCCCACCCCCCAAGAGCTGTCAGCCTGCCCGCCACGAGTCTGTCTCTGTTTTGCTTGTTAATTCAGTTTGTTCATTAGATTCCACATATGTCACTCAAGGATATTCTAAATAATTGTTTTCTAAGTTCACATTTATTGATAGTCCTCATTTTATTCAGGTGAAGAACTGTGCCAAGGTTTGTGTGCGTTAAAACTGAAGTCATTGTCATCCTGCTGAATTTCAGGTAGTTCAGAAACCAGAAGTATTTTCTTCTCTTCACTTGGGCCCTTATTAAAATTTAGCTAAAATCCTTTTAAATCAGGGAAAACTACATTGCTCATATTTTAATTTTACACTTGTTTGAGTACTACATCTTTCTCAGTAGTTCTATTATTTAATGCATTTTAATTTATATGGAGTTTCTTTGGTGAAGAACAACACATATAATTAACTGAAAATGTTGGTAAAATAATGTCTGGAGTGTTCTGAGGTCTGGAGCTTAAAACCAGATGCATCCAACTTCACTGACCTTCACAACAAGGTAAGCTGCTTACCTGGAAAATTACTTCAGAAATTGCTTACTTATGAATGACATGTACACTCTCCTTTTCTTGTTGCTGCTTCTGTCTTTGGACTTCTCATTTCTAACTGGCCTAACACCATCAAAGCTGGGCTGATGCAATTCATTTGAAGGGCAGGTAGAAAAGCGTACCTGTTGCCCTCACTGGATGCAAGGTCACATTTACCTTTCAAGACCATTACTAAAATAGCTCAGAATTTTTTATTGCAGATGTGGTAAAATTCTAATTTTATTATCAAATAAAAGATGAATACTCTAGTAACGGATATTTATCAAAACTTTAAAAATTAAAAACCTTCAGGTTCCTCAAAATAAAATAACACCAACACCAAGAGTCTATGACCCTCCAAACGGACTCCAAATTCCTGGGTAACTGGAATGGAAGCTACACTCTGAGCGGTAACTGTCTGAAGAATCAGTTTTCTTTGTACTTTGCACCATGGAAAAGATGAACATCCATTCCACGGTTGGCCACAAAGCAGAAACTTCTTGGTGGTCCCTGCGAGTTTAGATAATTTTATATCCTCTGAAAATCACCCCATTTTTGTAAAGCCATATAACCCTTCAGCAATGCCCAGAAAACAAATGAAGTACTGCTATGACACTCTTAGTTTACTGGTTCAGAGAACAATTTATACCACACCTGCGTAAATCACTGTTCTAAGTGCAAGGATCTCACTGCAGATTAAAAAGAACATCCTTCCTGATAGTTTGTCTGTCTGGGTCTTACAATTTAAAAGGCTTTCCTCAAGTGGGCCTGAGGAGCCAATTCCTGAAAATCTGGTATAAGAGATCGTGAACCACAGCCCCAGCCAGTCAGTGTGGCTCAGTTGGTTGCAGCATCGTTCCACCAGCGAAAGGTTGTGGGTAGGATTCCTGATCAGGGCACCTGTCCATGTTGTGGGTTCGATCCCACTGGGGAGTGTGGGAGAGGCAGACAATCGATGTTCCTTTCTCTCTCTCTCTCTCTCTCCCTCTCTCTCAAAAGCAATGAAAAAATGTCCTTGGGTGAGAACTAAACACTAATAATAATAAATTTTTTTAAAAAAGATCAGGAATCGCAGACTATGGCTATTCTTCCACCAGAGGACTAAGGAAGAACCGTAGAGGTCCCAAAGGGTTCCCACAGGTGGTCTACATGCATGTTGCCCTACACCTTACAAGAACAATCTTTTTCATGAATTCCTCTTCCTGGGAGATGGATCATAAATTCATGAGATACTCATATTCTCCATGAATATGCAGTTGAATTATTCTTTCCTCCAACTGACTCACTTAATCCTCACTTAGGCTGCTTCCAGTACCCAGTTAATCGTTGCCTCCACTTAACTCATTTTTCCCCTGATACCCTTCTGACTACTCTTAATGCATACTGAGCTATCCCTTCTCTAAATTTCAATTATTCTTGCCAACAGTGCCTGTCATCGGACACATAACATAATCCGTTCTGATTTTTTTTCTATGGTTTTGCCTCTCACATCGGCCTGGCAACAGGCCATTGCTGCACATCTACCTGTTACATGCGAGAGACCAAAAACACCTGCGGAGGTGAAAGGCCAATGGAAATGACATTTCCTGCATTCAGAAAAGGGGAAAACTTTGCACTATAGAATTCAGGCTATAAAATTCTACTGTATCAACTAACAAAACTATTAAAAAGAACTAAAAACTTTTATCAGAGAGATTTATAATGGATTTAATCAGCTCAGAAAGTTCTAATCCCACCACCACTCCCTATTTCCCTGCAGTTCTCCGGGGGCTCTCAGGGGGCGCCATCAGTCAGTCAAGTCCCACCAGCACCTCCTCCCCGCGGCACAAATTAAGACCCAAACCCAGCAGCATTTTTGTCACACATCCTGGTTCAGCCAAACCTACACGGTTAAACAAAGAAACCTCGTAAGTAAAGGGAAATCACATTTAAAAGACTGAAAGGATACATATCCTCTATACAAGTTAGAGAAGGCTTATTTTTAGTAGAACAACGGAAAATTGTTTTCAGTAATTAGCACAGCTGAAAATAGCAACATTTTGTGCAAAGTCTCTGGCCCTTGATGGGACCCTACACAAACTGTTTACCTCAGCCTGCTTGTGTGTAAAAAATGGGAATGCTGTGTAATAATAATATCTCGCAGGTATTATTATATTGCAAGGATTAACTAAGGAACTGATCATATATTGCAAAATACACTTTACAAACTAAACACCACCATTTACTTCCGACCCCTTAAGCCTTTCCAAAGCACCCATACAGCATACTGTCACCTACCCGTCAAAGTCTCACCACAGACATCCCAAAGACTTTCCTCACAATCATATCATCGCCGTTTGTTTATTTCCAGCCTGTGAATGCAAGCCTTTTTGGCTCAGAGGCAGGTAGTCTGGCCTGTCCTTTCCACAGCCGCCATAAAAGTTGGGGCACAGGTGATGTGCATCTGCCCCTTCCACAGACAAACTGCTGACGTGGAGCAGGTCAGGCAGAGCAGTAGGGAAAGGTGTCCTCCAGCCTCCCTGGTCTCTAGGAAGGAATTAAGAGGCTGGCCCTTAGGCAGCAGCTTTTAAAAATGCAGATAAACCTCGTTTAGGGAAAGACTGGGAGAAGGGCAATTGCGCCTGCTGCCTGTGCACTGAGCCCTGGGAGGAGAGCTTTGGCGAGCACTCACTCACTTCTTAAGTATCACTTTTAGGTTTGCTGTCATCTTGTGGGTCTCATGAACACAAGTCCTGACCTCTGAGAGCTAGGTGTGTTGGGGGCCAGTCCCTCTGCTGGGGGTCTTAAGTAAATGTCAGTGTGGTATATCCGCTCCTCAAGGAAAAGCTAGGAGCTGGGGATTCCCTCCTACTTATGTCGTGCTGTGTCAGGGGTGGGGTTTATGACGTGTCTCAGCCTTTCCTGCATGTTCTGGTGAGGACATTGTCTCATTTGTCTGGTGTGTAGAAGTCACTTGGATAGTTTCTGGATCTTCTTCCAGAGGGAATTTATCTGTATGTAGCAGTATACCAGCGTGTCCTTGGGAGGAAGGTAGCTCAGGAGCCTCCTATGTATGTTACCATCTTGGTCATCTTCTCTGTACTTGGATTATGGGTTTTTGGAAAAAAAATATCACAGCAAAAGCACCCTTCCCATCACAGCATCTTGGAGATTTGGACACAATCTCCATACCAGGGTACCTGCTCTCACCATGACATCACTAGAGATGTTAACCTCAAGGCTAAGGTAGTACTTGCTAGGTTCTTCACTGTAAATTTACTATTTTTCCCTTTAGTCTTTGGAAGTGTGATTCTTTCATTATTCAGAAGCAGGCAGATTTACAGTAATCTAGACAAAAATAAAGAAAAAGCAACCAGAGAGGAAAAAAAGGACAACCCAGAAAGAATACTGTCCATGTGGTCAAGAAAGACAAAAGGATTTCAGGAACGAGAGGAGGGTCAACAACGTCAAAAATGCCACTGGAAGAAAAGTGAGATAATTACTGAAAAGTGTCCAATAAAAGGTTATGATGACTCTAATAAGAGCGATGATAATTGTTTGATGGAGCAAAGCCAGAATGCCATAGGTTGGGCTCATTACAGAAAGTCGACGCAGAGTGTAAATTGTTTTGGCAGCCTGACTGTGAAGGAAGTATGTGGAAAGGGTGGTGGTTAGGGAGGCAGTCCGAGGGTCAAAGGAAGTTTTTGAGGGGTCTTTGTTTATTTTTTTTTAATGTGAAAGAGACTTAAGAAAATGTGTATGCTGGGCAGGAAGAGGTATCTGAGAGAGGGGAGGGGAAAATAAAGATCCAGGGAATGTGGCCGGGCAGAGTTAGAGCACGTGCACTGTGTCACCGCATCGGCCGGGCTGGTTTGGTCCTCGCTCAGCAGTAACGCCCGAATTACTACTGGTCTGATTGTCAAGAATGCTTGGACCTTCAATGAGAGAGAGAAACCAGCTCAGAAGTCACAGCATATATTAAAAATAATAACAATAGTAACAATGATATCCTTTCTTAGATATGTCTACGAAGACACAAATCTCTACGAAGCTGTTCTCCCACGTTTTTAGTTGACACTTCCAAAATAATTAGTAAATACAAAAGCAAAAATGTTAAGTTTATGGTGGAGAAGCCCAGCAAGCACTGTCTTAGACAAGTGATCAAAGTTAACATCACCAAATATTAATTAAAAAATTAATGTACACCCTGATAGGATATACTGAGAAGGGCAGGTCATTTCCGAGTTAGCCTTCCAAGTTACCCATAATCTTAATCTAATCATGAGGAAACAACAGACAAGTTCAAACTAAGAAATACACCACAAAATGAATGAGCAGCATTCCTCCAAAGTGTCAAGGTCATATGAAACAAGAAACTATAATAGATTAAGGTAATATAACAACTGAAGATAATGGAGGGATCCCAGATTGGATTCTGGAGCATATAAGGAATGTTAGTAGAAAAATTGATGAAACTCTATAAAGTTCTATTCTTTAATCAGTTCATTTCTTAGTTTAGATAAACATTCTATGACTAGGTAAGGTGTTAACATAAGCGAAAGCAAGTTAAAGGGCATGTGAAAACTCAATTTGCAATATCTAAATCTAAAATTATCCCTCCCCAAATCCCTTCAGGTCCCCACTGTTTCCTTTGCAATTCCACTCCTCTTCTCCTCCCCCTGCCCTGCAAAGATTTAAAAGTAAAATTCAACATCCTTAACTTAGCCCACAAAGGACCCACTTTATCTGGGTACCAACATCATCTCTAGCTTCCCTACTGTCTGTCAATCTTCAACACTCTTTGATTCGGACAAACAAAACTACTGCGTATTTCCAAAATGTTTCAATGTGTATTGTGTCTTGCACATTTACTCACACAGTTCCTTCTGTGTTGAATGCCCTTCCATGCCTACTAAATACCTACTAAACTTTCAAAATGGTTCAACTACGTTGCTCTAGTATCCCATCTCATTAGAGATTTCCTCACTCTGTGTGCTCAGAGCATTCTGTGCATTATGATATCGTAACATTGATCACCTTGCATATTACACTAGAATTAGGGTTATTTACCTGTCTTCTCTACTAAATTATCAGCTTCCTCAGAGTTAAGAGTCATGTTTGACTTAAGGGTACATATCTAATACCTACAACCTTTACAATGCTCAATCGATGTTTGATGACATGAATGAATGCTCTAGCCAATCAACCCAGATTGAACTTGAGTATCCGAAATGATGTAACCACCCTTGTGAGTACCAGCAATAGCCATAACCTCCTACTTGTGTCTGATCCAAGCAAGAGGAAAAGTTTCTAATCTCATTTCAAGTCATAAGGTACACTATGAAGTTTAAGTAAACATGAAGGATTTACTCTGTCCAAACAGAGAGCAAGAGAGATTAAAACACTAGGAAAATGTTTCCAAATACATCAGATTTATACCTTAATATCCTAAGGTATAAATAGCTAAACTGTGGTCTCCTTGAGGGCAGGGGCTGACTGGACTTCTCTCTGTAGGGGCATGCATGCCTGGCTGAAAAGGTTGACAGGAGGCCAGTAATCCTCAGAACCGGAGCCCCCTTCGCAGCTCCAGGGCTGCCTACTCACCCCGTGTGCTGAGGAGCCTCCAGGGGGCTGCTCCCGGTGGGTGGTCTGTCTGAAGCTGTTTCCCAGCAGTCCTTGGCTGGGTTGGGGTAGGGAAGGGCTGCTCTCCAAGCCCATCCTCAGGGCTCCGCCGTTGTGTAAGTCGTAGCCAACACAGAGAGGTACGGATAAAGTGCTCTGGGTGTGAGAATCACTCCAGCCATGAATTCAGAAGAGCTGTCTGGACTCAGCGTGCTCCATCTGGAACTTAAAGTCTGAGTTGGATTCAGACATGTGGTAATGTCTGGAAGGACATCATGGATGGAGGAAGAAAGCCTGAGCAACCACAGAGAAAGGGATAGGAAAGGGAGAGTTTTGATTGTTTTGAGATTTCAAAGATTAATTCTTAGCTCTTTGGTTTTTAATACAGTCTGAGAGGCTGTAACTCTTTTTGGAAATCCAAACTTGTGAGGAACTTTAAAAAACAACCTAGATTAATTACGGAAAGAGAAGGAACTAATAATTATTGAATACCTTCCATGAGTGGCATCCTAAATGATCTCATTAAATCCTCTAATGACACCTGAAAAATGGGTTTTACCCACCCACACACCGCAGTCCACAGATGAGAAAAATGAGGCATAGGAGGTTAGATTACCTTGTCCAAGGTCACACTACTTAACAACAACCGAAAAAATCAGACAAGACATTCAAACTGAGATTTGACTGCCCCTAAAACCCACATGGTTGTGGTCTACGACACCACACTCCTCCTTAGTGTGGCATGAAGAGGGTCACAGCGCCATTGCGGGGTGCTCCTCAGCTGAGGCACGTGCGCCTGGGGTGTGAAGGTTCTCATTACAAAGGCAATTTAGTTTAAGTAGTATAGCATCATCCATCACATTAAATTAATCACATAGATTTGAACTTCGTTGGTTTTAAAATATAATTCATACTAAATGTATACATTAATTTTGGTTTATATTTGATTAATAGCTAACTGTATAAGGAGTATATAAGTAATGTCATATTTGTACATTTTAAGTAACATTATAATAAAAAATATTTTCAACATAGGTTATGAGATTTTTTCCACTAAAACATCTCCATGTATTGCTCAATTCTGAGATAGATGGTAGTAACACATTGCTCAGAAATATGCACTTGCTGCCATGCAGACTTTTCTCAGGTTGCCGGTCTCCAGAGCAACAATGTAACTGCCTGATGCAAGAGCGGACATTTCTCTACAACTCTGTCTTCATTCGTTTGCACCAGGGGAGAAGACAAAGCCCAGGATGGTGTCAGGTGAAACTCTGAACATTCTATTCACGTCTGTCGAACTTAAGTCAAAAGTAATTGGGGAAAAAATCAGGTTTTTTCTCTCCTTTAAATCTTCATAACTTTTAAGTTTTTAAATTTTACAGATGTTGGAAAACCCTGGGTATTTTCAAGTTCTTCCTCCTGATTAGGGAAGTCAGTGTAAAATTCCTTTAGTGTTGGTCCCAGAAAGACTATAGATGTAAGATATTTTAATCAGTTTAGTTATCTGGGTAATATTCTTCCAATAAATACCTTTCTATAATACACTTCATACTGCACATATTTTCAATATTTATCATTTATATGCCCCTTTTCTTCTTGTTCTCTTTCCCATTTCTAATCTGTTCCTTTTCTTATAATAAGTGGATCTAAATATTTAAGAGAGGATTCCCTCTTTTTACAGAAGACGAAGAAATCATGTCCTGTCTGGGAAATGTTCAAAAGCAAGAATAGAGAAGGCAATTACTGCATCTCTAGGTTTGAGCGGATACTTTAATTCTCAGAGAATACGATATTGAACACACGCTTTCAGTGTAGTGTTCAGGCCCTGAAACCCCATGCCTTCTGACCCAAGCGACACACCGACACTGCGCCAGGGTTCCAGGCACTCACACCTATTCTTGACCAATGTCTTGACTGCTCTCCTCCCATTTCTGCTTTAGGCTTTTTCTTCTAGCTACAAAACTATCTTCCCCCACCACCACTCCACCCTTCCCTCACCGATGGCCGGTGTGGCATATCTAGTTCTGAACCTGCTCGCCTTCTTCATCTCTGGCTTTGTCCTGGTCTTTTGGCTGCATCCCTTTCTGTCTATTGTGGAGGCCACACCCCAATGCTCCCCAGGCCCTGCCCTGGAAGCCACACCCACCCACGTGACACTGACAGGAGCAGCAGCCTGGCTTCCCTTAACACTGCATGCAATCCTTCAGACTCAAAAATGTGAGGAAAAAATGTTTAAATCTGAGCCAACATAAAATACCACCTTAGCATTTCATAGGATAGGAACAGGAGGATATATATAGAATGAAAACCGCCCAGACGGTCCCCTTTCTGTCAGTGAGTCTGAACATAAAACACGAAGGGTGCTGTTCAGTGAAGAAGGGCATCTGCCCCCAAGTCCACGGGCCTCACAGGAAGGCACCCCCTTCAGAGCAAGAGCACACTGACCTGACTGCAACCGACAACGGGAGGCACTTTCTACCCAGGCATCGAAACAATCTCTTTTAATAGCTAAGAGAATAAGGAGTACGTAAGTAGTGTCATAGACATGTAACTGACAAACAACTGCCAATATTTAAAGTGTTCAGTGTGTACATGCCAGTGAAACCAGCATTAATATGAACGCAATGAACATACCCATCACCCCAATAAGTGTCCTTGGACAGCTTTTTAATCCGTCCCTCCTGTTCCTTCCCACGCTGCTGCTTTCCCAAACACCCACGGAGCTGAGTACTCTTACAATGCTACAGAGTACTTTTCATTTTCTGTAATATTATGTAAATGGAGCCATACAGTATCTACATTTTAATATCTTTCCACTAAGTATAATTATTTTAGTATTCATGTCATTGCATGTATCAAAAGTTCATTCCTTTTTTTTTGCTGAGTAAATTTAACTATATAGATACACTATAATAATTTATCCATTCACTGTTTTCCAAAGTTGTTGTAGATTTACATTCCCACAAGCCATGTGTGAGAGTTACAATCACTCCATGACTTTGTCAACAGTTGGTATGGTAGTATTTTCAATTTTATATTTATGTTATACATTCTAACAGGTGCAGTGTAGTATCTATAAAACTGAAGATGCCCTAATAGGATTTGACTAGGAGTCCATTTTGGATGAATGCACATCTGAAAAATAGAATCTTCCTATCTATTGATGTGCTATATCTTGACTTTATGTCTAAATTTCTCTCACTTCTGTTTATTCTCGAAATCTTATTTGCCAAACGATATGTTTCCATTTGGTCAGAAACTATCAGAATGAATTGATACAGTGAATAAAAGAGGTGATCTTGGTATGTTTTCTGTTTTAAATATTCACAGTTTTCATACAATATCATACAATAGATCTCTACAAAGTATATGTATCTAACTTGAGCCCTGAATACAACCTTCATCTCTTGTTTCATTTTACAGTTTAAAAAACAAACAAAACATGCGCAAGAGCAGCATAAGAATAGGCCAATGGCATTGTAGGGCAGCAAAAGACACCATCCCAGAATACACCACTTGGGTTTAAGGGTTATTTTCCAGCTGAAGGAAACTGAGAGAAAGCAGATACAAAAAAGCTCACTGCCCTCCTGATGCATGCCTAAACCAGGACACAAAGTTTCCAAGGTGTCCCTGCTCCCCTCTCTACCAGGAAAGGCAACAGTTAATCACCAGTCACATCTTTAGACCCTTGTCAGCCTAGGCTTGGCACCAGAGGGCTCTACGTACAAACTTTATGGACCAGCCCTTGTCTTCCACTAGTTTCCCATATATTTGCCTCCCCACAGTTTGCTGCTCCTACAGACTCAAGGCCCTTCCCTGTGTCTTGTCACTTATCTAAAAATGTGTCGTTCCTTTGCTAAAATGCTAACTAAACCTTTGAGCCACTCATCTCTGGTACTCCCACGCGATACATGCACATGCCCATGTTAATAAACGTCTGTATGTTTTTCTCTTGTTAATCTTCCTTTGGCCAGTATAACTTACAGGGCCCCAGTTGGAGAACCTAAAAGGGATGGAGGAAGAGATTTTCCCTCCCCTTACTTCCAACATTGAGGAAAGTACAGCAAGAGTGACATATTCAGGAGGAGCAGGGTAGTTGATGAGGCAACACTAACACTGACCTACAGAATAATCGTGAGGGTACCATCCACTGTGGATTTTCAGAGATCACATCATAGAACAATACAATTTTTGAGTTGTTATATCTAGATAACTCTTTAAAACACACACACAAAATTAAATGATTTTTTGAAAGGCCATTGGAATTTTCCTTTAAGCTCTTGGTGAGCTGTACAAGGAACAGTTTTCCTTGTAAAAATAAATGGTCTGGCCTGTTTTGTATGAATTCTTTTACAAAGGACTAAGTCCTAAGATCATCCTCCTCCTAAGGTCCCGGGCGTAGAGAAGGGCACACCACTTCAGCTCTCTCATCTTCTTTGGCAGTTCTAATAAAGTGTCTAGACATGCAGAAGAAAGTAAAAAAAATTGAAGCAATCAACCACATAATTTGGACAGAAAATCACAGGCAGCTGAAATATTGAGCTGATTGGATAAAATGAATAAGCTTCCTGCCAGTCCTCACTTTTCACTGCCTGCTCAGACACTATTCTTGTTGAGGATGCAATAATAACTGGACTCCAAATTGGCATAAACAAATATTTTTAAGATCTACGCAATCCATCTAGATTGTTGGTAATCAGTTCATGTTCACCTTGGAACTAGAAACCACACTAGTCATGTCAAAATGAACCACCAGCTCTCCATGGTCACAATTCCTTGGTCTCAAATGGATACGATAGGAATTGGCATTATGCAAAATATGTGAATTTGATAAATATTCAGATACACTATTTGATCTTTGGATTTTCAGTTTCTCTCCATATTTGCAAACTATCTAATGTTAACTGAACCCTTTTCCACAAATATAGAAGCAAAGCAGAAATGTTAAGCACTGGGTAAGATCGACTTGGAGAGATAGGAAGAAAAGGAGCTTCCAGGAACCCTACATGTAAATTATCTCATACAATCCTCACAAAAAGCCCTCATTTCTCCATTCAGTAAAAGATGATTGAGTGCCCATGACAGCAACGCCGTTAAAATAAAAAGGGAGATGGCCCTCCTCAGAGAGCTCACAGGGATGCTGACCATGAGCAAACGCACCACTGAGCTCTGTGCCCAAATGCAATGGACAACAATTCCCTGAGTGTTACTGGAGAATTCTACAAAGGAGTGATCTAGACCAAGGACCTCTCATTTCAGAGACAAGGCCGTGGAAGCTCAGAGAGGTTGAGTAACTCAAGGAAGGCTACATCAGCAAGAAGTCATGGAGGTAAGTTTCCTTCCCCGTCCCACCTGACTCCAGAGCCCCTTGCTCTTCTCCGTAGGTTTCTCAGGCTTATTAAGATAATTGCACAAGAGAAGAGCCAGTCCAGACCAAGAAGATTGTTTGAGATGGATTATACCTCCCTTTCTTTCAGCCCATCCAGTTTCATATTCCCCACAGAGTCCCTCCGAGTCTGAGAATACGGTTTACAAATCCTTACTGAATGAATTTGGCTTTTGCTTAGACCTTGCTGAGTTGGTGGTCCATTAATCCTTGGTTGGTAGTCATCGTTCACTGTTGTGTGTTGCAAATACCATGCAGGGAATACGGTGAAAATACTCCTGATACTTAAAGCAACCACAAGTCTTAATGGTGAAGATCACGGCTGTCACTCTTCTTTGTGAATTAAGTTGATTTTCCACTTCCTATACTACTATTAGTCAAAGTGGCCTGTATTGACCAAGCTTTCCACAGCTTGGCATGTCACCGTTAGGGTGACTGACTGGTCCAGCTTCTTCCAGAACTTGACTGACTTTAGGACTCGAAGTCCTAGTCCTGAGGAAGGCCTCGGGCACAATTTCCACATTCAATTTGTGTATTACGTTATGTGAATAATGTTAGCACTCCTCTGATGTAATCAGCAGAAAATATAGGCAATTAACCAAGGGTGGATGTGGGGAAGAAGTAAATAATTATTCCAGGGTGTTATAGGCAACAATCTCGTGGCCTGAAAAACATGTCCACCATGGTTATCATAAGTAATTAAAGTATATTTTCTTTTCCTTATGGAAAAATAGTGAAGTGGAACTATGTCACTCATACAATGTTAATTTCTTAGTGTTGCAAAAACTAATATTTAATGACTCTTACTATTAAAAACAGGGTCAAGTCTCTACCTTCACGCCCAGCTTCATCAAGCAGAGAGAACAAGCCAGAATCACCTTAGAAGTAAGAAACAGCTCGTTTCACTGCTGGTGCTGCTCTGCCTGCTCAATTCAATCTACTGAGGATCCCGTGAGGGCTCACGCCCTGCACACTTCTAGGCTGGCAGGGGCGTATATTGTTGGTTGTGTTATTAATTCAACAGCCACCAATTATGGAATATTTCATTGATACCAGGCTTCCTCTTAAGCTGGCTACATAAATTATTATAACTCCTTGCAACTATGAATATAAGACATTGTTTCTTAAAAGTTTACAAATAGGGAAAGAGGAGTTGGTTGTCTCTGCAAAGGTCAGCCAGCGGGAGGCGGAGCTCCGGTTTTACAGGGCAGGTGTGTCGGGTCCTGTCCACGCACTTGTGAGTGTAGCGCGGTGCTTCGATGCGTTCCAACGCAGTGTAAATTCATGTGTTTGCTGCTCTTAGAATCCTCTTTACAAAATAGAAATGTTCCTACCCTCATAAAATGCTGGTGTCTGTTTTGTTTTGTTTTTTAAGTGGGGCATAAACCAGCTCTACAGTTCCGTTTTTTAAGTGGGGCAGAAACAGCTATACAGACTGTTTCTCCTATGATAGTTTAAATATTTTAAACAGCCAACACTAGAGTAAAAGAATAAATTATACATGTTGTTGGCACGTAGACTGATTTTATTTTTAATACATAAATATTCTATATTCTGTTTGGCTGTAGCCTAATGTCTATGAAAAGTCTTAGTAGCTGGAGGCCTTACAGCATTCTTCCTTGTTATTGTTCTGTTTTCATCTTCCAAAAACCAGGGGAAGCTGATCGGTATGTTAGTACCCAAATAAGACAGCTAATTTTTTGTAGTTGTAAAACAACTCGTGCATTAAGTGTCTAGAATATGATAACTATTGAAGCACTAAATTTAGTTTTGAGGTTCCACCAGTTGTATAAAATAGGTAAACAAGTCAGAGTAGACAGGGTGGGCAAAAGTAGGGTTAGAGATGTGAGTACACAAAACACAGAGTTTATCCTTGTATTATTATTTATTAATTATTGTATTACCTTCCATATGAAAGCCTGTAAGCCTACTTTTGTCCCACCCTGCATAGCTCTCATTATTCATTTTACTTAAAAGCAAGTAAGTTTCTCAGAGAAGTCAAATATTTCTCTGGCAGTAAATCTTAAAAGGGGTTTTTAAAACTCACTCCCATTTAGTGAGTGTCCATGCTTTGCGAAGCCCTGGCCTTGACAGAACACATATATTACCTTTCAAGAAGAACAAATATCATTTCAATCAATTTAATGGAATAAAATAAAATATCTTTACCGTTTTGCAATTATTCTGATTCATTCTTCAAATGAATCTTTATCTGCCTTCTATAAAAAACAATATAGCATTAACTATTAATGCAGGAAGAGCATTGATGGAAATTGAGACAAATACAAGATACAGCCTGGCAGGTTTTGATCTCTGAGGAGCTGGCCCAGCGCAGGAAGAGAATGAAAGAAACTGAAACAGAAGAAAGCCAGTCCTTTCAGCAGCTCTGTGAAATATCAAATACCTTAAGTAAGCGTTTGGCATTTGCAAGACTGGAGCCCGTTTCTAGATGAATTCCTTAATATGCTCCTGTTTCGTGGTGCTCTTTGTTGCCAAAAAAATCCTTGATATGCAAAAAACAGTGTTAGATGTTGGTGGTATTTCTAAAGATTCTCACGTGTAGAATCTGTCATCCTCCCTTTGTTTTAAATAAGCTGAATGCATATTTTATAACTCAGAGTAGGTAACATTCACTTTAGAACTTGCAAATATATACTGTTTTTAAAAAGAGAAATGTTATTTAGGATGCAATTTACATTATTGCTAGAGGTAAACTTTGAAGTTTGCTTTTGTATTTTATATTCCTCTTCCAGGTTTTCTGTTTTCATTATTTGTTTCATTATTTGTTTTGTATTTTATATTCCTCTTCCAGGTTGTTCTGTTTTCATTGTTTTCATTATTTCAGTAAGCAATGTCTACTTTCGGCCATTCTTTTTCTTTGTACTTTTTAAAATGAAATAGAGCAATTACTAATAAGACATTTTCACATTTTATATTTTTTCTAATATAATATTTTTAATGGTTAGGCCACTCAATTCATTTTTCCACCATAAAACTTGGAGGGACTCAAACTCAGAGTTTTATAAAGACCACAAATGAATCATATGGAAATTATCAGAACATACTCGACCCTAGAATGTTAAATATATGCATTTACAATGGAGTTAACTTATACTCAGCATATATACTATGGAAGTGACGCGAAGGGTGTAGTTCCTGGTGAGAAATAACCAAGACAACATCTTTGCTCTTGGGCATTATGGAGCCCCTTTTCTGGGTTCTGTGTAAGTGTTTTCTTGCTGCTTGACTCAACTCTGCACTGGGATGTTTTGGTCCTGTATTGGAACCCTTATTACAACAGACAGGAAACACTCAGCTTCTCATAATGAATTTGCCCAAAGCTCATTCTGGGCCACGTATTTTTGTGACAGTTTGCCTCTTCCAAATATCACACTCAAATACCTCTTACAGCTAATTTAGGACCAAGGTGGGCATTATCTTTTTAAACGGATAACAATGATTCCTTGCTATATGCACTGTATTCTCATCTGTGGACAGAGGAAATGCTGTCTCCCAGACTTCTTCCAGGTGGGGTCCAAGCTAACGCTAGATTCTCTCTCGGCAGGAACGTGGAATCCTGACATGTCTAGGAAACCCAGTTAAGTCCACTCCTGGACTGGTCTTCAGCTCAGGGCATGCCTTCATAGTCATTTCAAATGCTCTCCCCATGGTAAGCTATCCCATACCTGCCCAATTGAGAAGTGTGCCCCTGGCATCGCATTAAATACTCTTCTGTGAGCCCCATTAAGTGCATGTTATTGTCTTCCTTTCACTGTATCTGAAATACCAAATGACGCCCAGCAGCACTGTGTCCCTGAGCTCATTTCTTCATGTTCAGAAGCTCATTCTCATTGGTCAATGTTTCTCAAAACGTGGTCCACACATCACAATCCCCTGGGAAGTTTATTAAAAATTCAAACCCCCTGAGACCCCACTTCTTGAATTAGAATCTCTCAGGGGCAGGGACAGATCTAGGGTTTGTTGCTGTTTTGCTATTAATTTTCCAGGGTGAATCCCAGTTTCTCTATTCACAGTGTGTCTTCAGGAAAGCCATTTCAACCTTCTCGGTTTCACTGAGACTTAGTGTTGTATCAGCATTAACTTAGTAGAAGTAACAGCGTCCCACGGATGGACAGCCATCCATAGGTGGTCAGAGCAGAACCTGAAATACTAAAAGGTGCTCTAGACACATACTATCTCCGTTATCCACAGAGAATCATCACCTGGAGGACCAGATAATTCTTACGTGCGTATCAGAAACCTAACCGGAACCTAACTGAGCCATAAACCCTAGGCCAAACAGAAGTACACTGATATGTCATAGGTCAAGCCCTAAACAAAACCTCGGGGGAGCACAAATGATAGACGAGAGGCTAACCTTTCCCTAGTGGAGAGGGAGAAGCCACTGTGGGCCCTAAAATAACAACATGAACAGATGCTGAGTGGGAAATTACAGTGCTAAGTCTTTGCCTGCAAGTTTCATTTAACTCTGTGGGGTAGGTAGTATTATGCCTTCACTGTATGGAGAATTTATCGGATAGCCGTAAGCTAAACAGATTAGAGGGAGAAAGCTGAAGGCCAGGAAAGCAGTTAGAAATCTAGTTACAGTAGCAGTGTGCATTTATTAATGAGAAATGGCAATGAAATGAAGAAAATGGGGACTGCATCAAGATAATCCATATCTCTCCCAGACATCCTGCTGCACTCTGAGTGACTGAAACAAGGACGGGAATATAGTAGACACTCAGTAAATACGTGCTAAAGAAAGAAAGGAATAAAGGGGAAAAAAGAAGGGAGGGAAGGATAGAGGGAGAGTAGGGAGGAAGAGAGGGAGGGAGAAGAGAAGGGATAAAATTGTTTTTTTATGTGTATTTAAGAAGCGATCACACAATGCACATTTTTATTGAACGACCATGTAATTCTCCATAAGCGAACTCCAGTTTCTCCATCTAAATGTTCCACTTTGTATTATAATGGTTTTCAGTACCACAATCAAATGGTGGTGATGATGCCATGCCACAATACCAACTGTGGTAATACCACCATTACCACGAGGTGCTTCCTAATTTCCTTGTTCCTCAAAAGGTGCCCTAAATGTTTGAAGGTGAGTAGGTCTTAATGGGGAGATGAAACACCTGACTATCACAACTGTAACATTTTATTGTTGTTGCTGATGTAATAGCTTTACTACAGCTCTCCTTATATTTTCAAAATGATTTATCGTTACATGTGAGTGTGTTCAACATATAGAAATTCATCATGAATAGAATCTTCTAACCAAAGATCTAACATTTTTTTCGATATATTTGCTATAAAAATGATTTACATAGGTATCTACTTCTGCCCCTAGACATCAGTATCTGGACATGCAAATAACTGACATAAAATTTTTAAATGAAAGAATATGATTAAATACTGCCATTTGTGACAATGTGGATGAACATTGGGATATCAAGCTAAGCAAAATAAGTTGGAACAAGTTAAGAGCCACATGATTTCATTCACATGTGAGTATGAAATTGAAAGTAAGAAATGGACAAACAAGAGAAACAAACAAAAACTCACAGACACAACAGTATGGTGGTTACCCAGGGGAAGGGGAGTGGGTGGGTTAGTGAAGGGTAAAGGGGGTCAAATGCACGGTGACAGAAGATGATTTGACTTTGGGTGGCGGGCACACAGTGCAATATAGAGACATGTATCATAGAATTGTACACTCGAAACCTATATAATCTCATTAACCAATGTCACCCCAATAAATTTAATTTAAAAATAAATGAATAAATGAAAGGATGCTCTAACAGAGAAAAACTTCTCTGGAAATTCAAATACCTTAGTAAAAACTGTTCACAGTATGCACTGAATTCAAGTGAGCTATATTAAAATAGTGTTGACATATGTTGTTTTTCCATTATGTCTTTTCAAGACCCCATTCTGTTGTTCCTTTTTCTTTTCTTTTCTTTTTTTCTCCTCTTCTAATTGTCACTTCTATGTGACTCAAGATTCCCATAGTGCCATTTTAGAGAATCCTTAGCACAAAGGACATTGTCTTTACTCGTTGCTCCAACCCTGTTAACAGATTGTCATGGGCGTTCTCGCTTTGAACGATGTAAAACAACGTTTCCCAATGACGTTGTCCTTGAGAACTCTGGATGTTCTACAGAACACAGTGCATATCAGGTCGGAAATGATTCTGTGTTTTGGTGGCGACATAGAACACTGGTTAAGTGCAAGGCCCTGGAGTCAGGCCACCCAGGTTCAGGTTCGGACCCAGCTGCTGGTATTTAATTTCTCTGTGCCTCGGCTTCCTGCCTAGAAAACAGGGTTACTGATGATAATAATGGCACCTAACTCACAAGGCTGCTGTGAGGAATACACAGGTTAACAAGCAACCTTCAAGAAATCGAAAAGGTAAGAATCATCACTGGTCTGGGATTTAACAGAATGAAGATTCTCACCCAGAGGAGCTTATCTGCATTCTCCAATTAGGATGTGAATTGTTTGCTACTATATGATATATAAAGTCCCAGAAAATATTGAAATTAAAAAATGAAAGATATGTCTGCATTGGTTTTGGTAGACTTTAGAAGGCTTGGTGAAAAAATGTTTTTTTTTTTTTTTACTTTAACTACATACTTTGTTTTATAACATGTAAAAATTTTGCCCTAGCTCTTTATGCTACCCCAATAAACCTTTTTCTTTTTTTTAAGATTTTATTTATTTATTTTTAGAGAGAGGGGAAGGGAGAGAGAAAGAGAGAAACATCAACACGTGGTTGCTTCTCGGGTGCCCCCTACTGGGAACCTCACCTGCAATGTAGGCATGTGCCCTGACTGGGAATCAAACCAGCAACCCTCTGGTTCGCAGGCCAGCACTCAATCCACTGAGCCACACCAGCCAGGGCCCAGCAAACCTTTTTAAAGAGTGTTCTTTGCTAAGTGTCCTGTATCTCACGCGCACCACTAGTCTGGTCCTCATCTAAACTGAATGCTCACTGAGACCTGAGGCCCTGCTGGGCTCCTCTGCATTTCTGCTCCAGATACAAGCACCACCTTTCAGGCTCTCAAAAGCCCTTGGTCAGAGACTGATCATAAGGCCTTAAATCTGTGCGGTGCTTCATAACTTACAGAACACTCCCTCACACATCTCTGCATTTTGTCCTCACTAAAAACCAAAATATCGATGTTTTCCAGTTTGGGAAACTGAGGTTGAGAAAAATTAAGTAATTTGCCAAAAATAATAACAGCTAGTAAGTATTAAGAGCCAAATGACTTGTTAATGATGGTGATTCTGATTGATGTGAAGCAGTATCTCATTGTGGTTTTCATTTGCATCTCTCTGATGGCTAGTGGTGTGAACAGCCTTTCATATGGGTCTCTGGGTCCTCTGTGTGTCCTCCTAGGAGAAGGGTCTGTTCAGGTCCTCTGCCCATTTTGTAATTGGATTGTTTGTCTTCCTGGAGTGGAGTTGTGTGAGTACTTTATACATTTTGGAGATCAAACCTTTGTCCAAGGTATCACCGGCAAATATATTTTCCCATATGGTTGGTTCCCTTTTCATTTGCTGATGTTTTTTTTTCTTTAGTTGTGCAGAAGCTTTTTAATTTGATGTAGTCTCATTTGTTTATTCTTTCCTTTATGTCCCTTGGCCCTGGAGCTATATCAGTAAAATATTGCTGCTTGGGTTACCTGACATTATATTGCATATGTTTTCCTCTAGGACAAGTGCCGGCAAGATGTGGGGGAAAGGGAACCCTCGTGCTCTGTTGGTGGGAATGCAGACTGGGGCAGCCACTGCGGAAAACAGTATGAATTTCCTCAGAAAACTAAAAATGGATCTGCCTTTTGACCCGGCAATTCCACTGCTGGGATTATACCCTAAGAATCCTAAATCACCAATTCAAAAGAACCTATGCACCCCAATATTCAGAGCAGCACAGTTTACAATAGCCAAGTGCTTGAAGCAACCTAAATGCCTATCAGTAAGAGAGTGGATTCAAAAAACTGTGGTACATTTACACAATGCAGTACTATGCAACAGAAAGAAAGAAGGAACTCCTACCCTTCATGACAGCATGGATGGAACTGGAGAGCATTATGCTAAGTAAAATAAGCTGGGTGGTAAAAGACAAATACCATATGATCTCACCTATAAGAAGAACCTAAAGAACAAAACAAACAAATGAGCAAAACAGAACCAGAGGCAGGAAAAGAAGGAACAGACTTACAGTGAACAGAGGGGAAGGGGGAGGGGGATAGCAGGGGAAGAAGGGGGAGGGTTTAGTCAAGAAACATGTATAAAGGACCCATGGTAATGGACAACAGGGTGGGGATTAAATAAGGGAGCAGGGGTGGGCGGGGCAGAGGAGAGCAACAGGGGAAAAACTGGCACCACTGTAATTGAACAACAATAAAAAATAGATAAATAAAAACAAAAATGTTGAGCATGAAAAAAAGGCCAAATGAGTCTTGGTTCTCAGAGCAAGCTCAGTCTTCTTTGTACTACATTCCCCACAACTAGCCCTGCATCCTCAAATTTATGAAATAAGAGGATGCACTGTCATTTTGGGGAGGGGCTCTCAGGTATGCCTGGCCCCTCGGTTATGTATTCCAGAGTAAAATGGCTTATCCAAGACCAAGGTTTGGAATCCAGGTCTTAATTCCCTGCCCAGGGCCTTCCCACAGAAGAGAAAGTGTGTTAGTTGGATACGGAAAATAAAGGACAACTGGGGCAACTGGGGAGTAAAGTCAATGACCCCCTCCCCACTCATACCCAAAACTTGGCCCCAAATGATTTTTAACCCCCTAGAATTTCCAGGTACATGTATTCTCTAAAAGAAACTTTGGTGGGGGGTTTGAACCCTGATGTTATACAGAAAAACAAAATCCTGTGTATTTACTGACACTTTTTGCTTCTCTTCCTCCTTAAGAGAGGAATCAACATGCAGTTTCTCCTTTTGCCGGGGCTTGCTCAAACATTTGCCTTTGGTGTGAACGATCAATATTCTCCCCTCAAATCAATTAGCCATGAATTAGTTCTAGTGCAGCAGCTATAAATCTCAGTCCACAAGCTCAGGTGTTTAAGAAATATTGCTGTTTTGTTGCTTCTTAATCCACTTAATGTGGCGCCAAGCCTGCATTTTCAACCCAGTCACTAAGAGTACCCCTTCCATCCCCCGCCCGCGCAGGAATCAGTGGGGTCACGTGGAGTGCAGAAAAGGCAGGAAGAGTATTAGGTGCACAAACGCCCTCACTCTCCAAGCCCTGGCCCCTTTGCCGTGAATGAGCATTAGAGACCTTCTCCTGGACTGACAGTCGTCACACCCAAGGTTTCTCTTAATCTAGGTGTCATTTTTCTGAGGTCTTCCCTCTTCCTCGGACACGGCCCCAACACAATGTATTCATTTTCTCTCCCCAAGACCTCACAACTCTTTCTTCTCAGTTTGGGGAGAATCTTCCACCTTAATTTCTTCAGGTCCTTAGAGGCCTTATCTATTTCTCTTCTCCTTGTACAACATTCCCATTAAGTGTTAAATCATCAAGTCTTTTCCAAGGAAGGAAAGTAAGAAAAAGGGAAGGGAGGGAAGGAAGGGGGGAAGGGAGAGAGGAAAAGGGTAGTTGTTTCTCCTTTCCATCCCACAAATACCTCTGAAGGAAAAAAAAGAAAAAAGCTAGAGCAGGCTATATTCTTCAAACAGAGAAGGAGGAGAGATAATCGGATAAAACAAGCAGCTCATAATCTATCCTGCCACACAACTTTTGTGCCTCATCTTGGAAATTGAGAAGACATTGATGCTGAACTATTTCACAGGAAGCAAGATTTAACAAGACTGGGTCCTTGAAACCATGAAGGCAAGCAGAGTCGAAAGCACGCATTAAGAAGCATTATGCAAGTACACCCCTCCAACAGGCCCAGCAGGCAGGGTGCAAAGCTGCGGGACAAACAGGATCTCTTCTGGGAGGGAAGCAGGTAAGGAAGAAAGAGAGGAAGATGGCTCAGGCCTGGCTTAACAAGAGTGCAAACCCCTGACGCACGCTATCTTTCTCCCAGATCTTCTCCTAGTCCTTTTCACACCTTCAAATGCGCCCATCCTTCCCAGGCTCGTCAAAAGGGAAATGGACAGCCTTTGGGGAATAAATCACAGACATTTATAATTTTTCCAAAAATATGTGTCCTTTGGCTAAAGGAATAGTTTTTGCATACCCGTAAAATAATATTCAGGGAGGATGGTGGGTAAGGATGGAGAGAAAGAGGAAAAATAAAATTGGCAAAGCTAAACACAGCTACTCCAGCCTCACTTTTCTAAGTGAGAGGGAAAAATAAAAGGACAATCGGGATATCTGCCAAACACTGTACATTACAGGATTACAGGATTAAAAGTCATTTTAAACAAAGGGGAAAGAACTTCAAGGCCATCCCTTTTCTAAGACAGAGAGTTATCTGCATTGTTTTAATAGCTTTTTTTTTAATCCTCACCCGGGGATATGTTATACTGATTTTGGAGAAAGAGGAAGGGGGAAGAGGGGAGGGAAGGAGAGAGAGAAACATCAGTGGGTTGCCTCCCCTATGCATCCTGACCAGGGCCCAGCCTGCAACCTAGCTGTGTGGCCTGACCGGGGATCGAACCTACAACCTCTTTGGAGCACAGGATGACACTGCAACCAACTGAGCCCCCCGGGCAGAGTTTAACAGCTTTCTGAAGACAGAATGCCTCCTCCAGCACTCCTAACCTCTCCGATGTTATCTTGTTATCATTGGGTGTTGAAAATTTCTTTAGGATGTCCTGGGTTCTTTTTTAAATTAAGGTTTCTTTTCTTTACCATTAAACAGTTGGATGGACTTGGGATTGAGAAATGGATTGGACTTTGGAAATACTTATGATTCTGTGGCAAAGGAGATTCGCTTAGTCTCCCTCCATCTACTTATTAATTTATCATGCATTTACATCAGTATTAATATTTGTACTTTGAGTTATAATCCAATACTCTTTTATTTTATTGCTTGGATTATTCTAGCATTGTAAAACAGGTTAAAAATACCATTAATAATTTTTAAAACAGCAATAAAAAGACAACGCTACAAAATAGAGACAGTTTTACCCCCATTTTAGAAAAGAGAAACTGAGGCTCAGAGACCTGAGGCAATTTTTCAAAGAAGACACTCTGAGCCCTGAACTACAAGCGTCCAAAGCAAGTGTACCTCTTACACAGCGCTGCCTCCGGTGCCCAGCAGCACAATCAGGAGACAGGTCAATCTCAGTGTTGCCCGGCTAAATGCTGTATTAAAATAAACGATTAAAGGCAGAAATATAATATGAGCCAAAACAAAATCATTTAATATTATTCTATCTGGCCATATGTAGACCTCATCAATTATTGAAGAGCAAGTAGATGCAGAAAAACACCAAATAAATAAATGTTCGCCAAGAGAAAAACGACCCTTGGGGAGCGACCGAAGCTGCACCAATGCTGTGCACCCAGGCACCACCAGCTGGCTCCCTGTCTCCAAACTCTAATAGGTCAAAGTGACCAATCTGAATTTCTTCTTTCTTCTACCTCTACCTGTCCCGTTTTTAAAAGCTCCCTTTAAAACCCCTGGATTGAAGCAAAGATGAACTGAACCAAAGGGTGGAACTATAAACAGTAATTTAGGAAAATTTTAAAGTCCAAGTCAAATCTAAATCCCCCTGGTCTAGATAGAAACTGTCCAGTGGCCCCTGTTGTGAGTAGGCACTGCCCATGGTCCCCACGTGGAAAAGCTCAGAGAGAAGAGGATGTGGGAAGAGGTGTGGTGGGTACAGCCTGCATCTTCCCAGCCCCCCGGTGCGCACTCACAATGCCAGCAGGGTCCTCCATCCTGCGCATTTTGCCAAAGCACAGGGTCAGTCAGAGGCCAGAGTGGCAGAGCCCACCCCTCCATGACTCTGTCCTGCGTCTATGTCACTGAGCTGTGTCCCCACTCCTCTCAGTCCCCTTGTCTCTCATCCAACAGCACACCTGTGTCATGCTTCATTCTGAACCCAGAGGAGTTGGAATCTCAAGTTTATTTCTAGTTCTACCAGCTCCTCAGTGCTGCTCACCAATTATTCTCTCTACCAGCCTGGTGTGTTTTTTAGAGCAATGTTATATAAGTCACTAACTCAGCATTGCATCCTACTAGAAATATCTCCATGAAAAGGTTGAGAGCAGATTTCCAAAGAGGGTGATGAACTAAAATCTAACCTACTAAGTCCTCAGGCTCAGGCCATGTTCAAGATCACCTAACCTGGATGCCCTGGGACTGAGAGTCGGGCACAGGCATGTTTAAATGTTCCCCCAGGGACTCTACTGGCCAGCCAGGCAGGAGCACTCCTGAGTGAGACTCAGAGGCTGCGGCAGGGTCTGGGCAGGCTGGACATTCACTCCCATTTTGCTTCTGAAAAGCAAACAGCAAGAATGTGATGAAGATTAAAAAAAAAAAAAAACCCACTTTAACTAACCCACTTTAGCTGCATTTGTAAGACTCTTCTATTATGCCTGTTCACTTTAATAACATAAAGTCATCTTTTAGACCCACGTTATATGTAAATTCTTAAAGCAGCATTGTAAATGTCTCATCTGCTTAGAAAGAAAGACGCAAGGAGAGAAGAGAAAGGAAAAAGAAAACTTGTTTGCCTTAATAAGTTTTATATTTCTGAATTTTTCTACCTTAGATAGTTACACTTTGATTCTAGAGGGGAACCTCTGAGGAAAAGAGCTGTTGGGGAAAGGCAAACCGAGGAAAAGTAACTATTTAGCCGCTAACAGGAAGGGCGCAGTGTGTCCTCTGTCAGAAAAGGGCTGGAGTCGGAAGCGGCAGGGCAGGCGGAGGTGCAGAGGACCCGATGGAGGTGCAGAGAGGTCTCCAGACGCCAGAGAACACGGAAGCAGAGAGAAGTGGAAATGCAACTCTCACCACCACCACGCCCACCCAGGCACTGGGCTTCACTCTGAAAACAGGCAAATGTGTATGCGCATTGTTTTGTTACGGCCTTCATAGATTAGTTTGGGGAGACCCAAGCACGCCTTGGGTAAAACCTTTACTGGACCCAAAGCGGGGGGCGGGGGGTGTAATTTCAAAGCTTCCTTACATAGCTGAACAGGAGTGCTCAGGTCCTGGTGTCTGAAAAGAGCGAGGAGTCCAGGCAAGGAGGAACTCACGCCGCTCCACGTCGAGCGCGGGCTCCCTCCATGCTGCAGGCCGTGGGGGATGCGCAGACGTGGCCTTAAAAATCATTTGTCCTCATGACCTTGGACTTAGACTGAATCGAACCTAAGAATGATTTTCACCCCTGTGAGTGGGATATGAGTGTGTGTTTGTGTGTGAGTGGGTGCACACACACATATGTCATTGACTGTGGTCTCCTGGAGAATGACAAGGTGCGACTTCAACAGAAGCCGGCGCTGGGGTTCTCTGCCCGTGTCACTTGTGGGTAACCCTGCGTAAGAAGACAACTCGGAATTTGGCAAAGATCAGCTGCAGGGTATTGCGCCTCAGGATGTGCTGGAGGAGGGGCCCAGGTGAGCGCGGCTCCTGTGGAAGGCAGTATAAAGTCTCCCAGGGTAGAAGGAGGCACACCTGAAATTCGAAGGCAAACACTGTGTGTAACTGGCCGAGGTCTGTTAGGGAACAGCGTTCCTCCCAAAGAGATTTTAGTAGTTTAGTCTTTTCCATAGGACTCTGGGAGCAGCCATATTTATCGTCTAAGTTTTATAGCTTTCTCCTTTTTCAGAACTCCCGCTAAGGCAGAGATTGCTAATGATCCCTCAGTTGCCTTCTCCTCCTTTCGTAGTAACAGACCTTTGAGTTTCAGCTGGCTCCTTGGCCACCCGAAACACCGTCCACATTCCCAGCCCCACTGGCAGCTGGAAAGGAACCTGTGGCTATGTTTTCGCCAAAAGGATGGTGGTGAAAGTGACGCGTGCGACTTCCAGGCTCTCCTTTGGGAGACCCTCCTGAAACACAGACGTGCTGGTGCGCGCCCCTGGCCCTTCCATGCAGCCACCTCGTAACGGCAGAGCAACAAGGTCGGAGTCTGGCCCCTGCTGCTGTCATGAAGCAGAGCCGCCACAGCAGCTCAGACTTCTGCGTGGTAGAGATCCAAACTCCCAGCACAGCGAACCCACTGTTAACGCCGGCTCTCTGTTTCCACGTGCAAACCCACCTCCAAGCTAAGATAACCCCCAGCTCCTTCCTTCAGTGATGTTTCGTGTTGGTGGCCTGGCAAAGAACTAAGTAACAGAACAATGAGAGACTGGGTCCTTCTCCCTGGCGCCTTTCTGCTGAAGCCCGCCTCGCCGTGGCAGCATCGTCCCTACCGTGAGGTCGCCACCTGCAGTGTCCAGCCACCGACTGACGGTAAAACAAACGGAGCTCCCAGCCCGAGCTGAGACAAGTGAACAAGAATATGTGCCACAGAGAATTAACTTGGGGAAACATGAGATAAGCCCACCTTTCCCTAAGGTACTACTGCTAAGTATACTAACTAAATAGACTCCGCATACTAAATACACTGAAGGACATCCTGAAGGGAGAGATTAACACTTAGGTTGTACAGAGGTTTGGACAAACTGGGATGGGAACAGACAGGTTAGTGCAAAAGATTTTGTGAGGGCAGACTTGAGATCAAGTGCCTGCCCTGTCACTGACCGGCCGTGTATGGCCTTGGGCAAGTGACTCGGTCTCCCTTAGCCCGAGTTTCCTCACGCGGAGGTGGGGTTAGTAACAGCTGCTTCATAGGGCTATTTTACGGATTAAGTTAATAACTCTCCTTAGTGTTGGGCACAATGCCTGGCATATAGTTAAGTGCTCATTAAGCAACCTTTAAAAAAAACCCTCCTCACTCCAGTCAGGAAAAAAAAAATCATTACCTTTCCTCAAAAAAACAGATCTTACTTACTCCTGCTTAGGGACACAATGTCCCTCCACTCCTAAAGGACCCTCCTCCTTCCTCTCCCTGCAGCCGAAGTCTAGACAGAATCTCAACTCCCTCCTGGGCCTCGGCCGACCATTCTCTCCCTCCTTTGACCTCCCTCATACCGCCTCGTCAGTGTGATTCCCTGCCACCTCACCCCACACCGTTTTGCATTATAACTTCAGATTTCGCGCGTACTAGGTCTGTCTCCATCAGCGTCTAAATTTCAGAGCTCGTTCTTTTCCTTTAGATCACGCATCCTATCCAGCCCAACCTGGTGTGCTCCCAAAACTCTCAGGAAAGGGATAAATGATACCCTTCAAACAAATGTGCATGTGTAACTCGCAGAGAGCCAAGCTGAATAAATGTCAGTCTATTCATATACTTAGTAACCAAATGGCAGAATACCTTAAACTTTAAAAATCAAATTAATGGAATTTTGACATTTGCAATCATGCACAAAGCCAATATTATGTACTTTAAATATTTTCCTTGACAGGAATAGTTCCCTCCCCAACAGCAGGTAAGTTCTAGCTGCAAACTGCGCTCCCTGCCCCGCCGTTTCCACCGCCATGTCAAAGATGACCGCAGCGCTACATTCTGTTCAGCTCGAATCAAGTAATATTCGTTAATTTATTTCTCAAACATTTGTATGGCAAGTAACACTTGGGGCATCAATAATAAATAATTAAGGGATCTTCCCACTGGTTAGTCTGAGCAGCTACTCACCCGGTTCTTGGTGAGCTTAAACATCCGTGCTTACAGCCCAAGAACAAACTCACGGAAAGACGGGGGACATCCGCCTCCATTACAGGTCTCACTTTATTCAAAGGTGTTAACTGTTACTCCACAGGAATTGACTAGAATTAATGTTTTGAATGCGTAAGTCCCTTTACATGTCTGTCTCCTCCAGCTAGGCTGTGAGCTCCTCGAAGGCAGGAACTCCGTTAGGGCTCAGGTACTGGAGCCGGATCGCCCAAGCCAGAATCTTCTCGCTACTCTTCCTTAGCAGCGTGACCTCCAGCAAACACCTAACCTCTCTGGACCTCACGTTCTGACTTACCAACGGGGACTGTGAGCCTGCGGGTTTACACATAAAAAGCGCTTGGAACGGTTAGTGCTTGCCCACGATGAGCATTCAAAATATGTTAGCTGTTCGACTCGTTCCGAGCCTAGCACAGCCGCGTTGGACGTTTCGTATGTGCTCCGGAAGTACTTGTTGAGTGAACGAAGGCGTGAATGAATGGATGAATTTCTTGGGCAGAAAAACTGTATTCTTCTCTGCTTCTCCCCCAGAACCTCGCACAGTGGTTGATTATTTGTATTTAAAGAAAAGCTTCATGGTGAATAAGCTGCCAAAAATGAGGAATCAGAGCCAGTGGGTGGCATTCCAGATCGCCATGAGAAATGTTTTTTTGACCGGAGATCTTAACTTGGAATCATCCTATTCAAGCATCTCTTCGGTTAACTATGTACGCCACCACCACGTGAGACGCGTGCGAGGCCCCACTGACCTTCACCTTCCACAGCGGAGCCGTGAATGTAGATGGGAAGGCGGAGAAATCCAGCTCCCACTCCCGCAATACTGTTTCTCTGTGACACGTACGCTTCCACTGCACCTTCCTTCCTGCAGCTTTGGAGTCGCCCTCTAACTCATACAAGCACTGAAACGTTGGAGCCCATTATTGGTTTGAGAAACATGCCCAAGAATCAGCAACTGTCAGGTGTGAACCTGCCCAGAATTTTATGGGTGGAGTACAGGTGGTGTGGACAATTCCCCTCGGATTAACACCACTGTCCCCCCTAAACATTCTAATACCACAAAGAGAACGTCCATAAATGTAAGGATGAGAATTTCCTTCCAAAGATTAAAATACTGAAAAGAACACTGGAGTGAAAGTCAACAAAAACCAGGATTATGGTTCTAGTTCCACTCCCTTGTGAGCCATCAGGCCAGGGACAAGTCATTTAATATCCCTAAAATGGAGCGACAATACCTGCCTTGCCTCCGCTGGGGATCAGCGTAATCATTTCTTTATTCAACAGGCGCTCATTGGGCACCTGCTTGGATCAGGCTGAGATGAAGCACTAGGGTAAAAAGATACGTTTGATACAATCTCCCAAAGAAATATGGTAATAGAACTGTAGAATGTTGTTGAATGGATGGTATCGTTACAAATATCAGCTTAGCTGTATTTATTATTGCAGGACAACTAAAATAAAAATCTTTCAGCAGGTGTTCGTGGATTCTTCCCTGGCCAACTCCCCAGGAAGGTGCTCACCTTCATCCCCATCTCCTCTCTATTTTGATGTCACCTCTCCATAAAGGCCTTCTCTGACCATCCTAACTACGATATCCCTCCCCTCATTGTTATTTTTCCAAACAGTGGCCCCTATTTGTTTCCTTCTCAGTAAATATTTATCGTTACCCCCTAGGTGTTTCTTTACTTATTTATTATTTCTGCCACTAAATGTGTATTCCATGAGGTCAGAGATTTTGATCTTCTTTTTTATTTATTTACTTTAATTTATTTCAATTGTTGTTCTTGTACAGTTTTCTGTCTTTTGCTCCCATTCCAGCCCACCGCCCCAGCCCTCCCCACCCCCCTCCCATTTCCACCCCCTGATCTTCTTGTTATCACATTCTCAGCAGCACCTAGGACAATGCCTAGAGCATAGTAGGTGCTCAATGAAATCTGTTTCATAAACGAATGAGTGGGAAAACAATCACACCATTCAGAGCCAGGGAGCCAGTCCAACGGAAGGGAAACGGACATGATGGTGCAGAAGAGACTGAAGGTGAAACTGGAGACTCATGGCTCAAGTTCTCGGTCAGTGTTAATCAATGTGCATTTGTTGTTTAGTCAGAGACGGAAGAAAGCAAGTGACTCACCCTATATTTATCACTTTGTTCAATTCTTATAAAACAACCATTCCAAGTATGTTCTGTTAACCTCATTTTACAGATCAGTAAACTGGGGTTCAAAGAGGATACCAGCTCAAGGGGTAAGTAGCAGAAGCTTTTTTTTCACCACTTCATCCCTGCAGGCTGACAATGGAGACCCAGGAATAACAGAGAGAAAACAAGAGGAGAGAGGTCAAGGCACAATAGTTCTTGCAGAGTAAGGGTTGAGAGTTGAACACACTGTAAAACTTCACCTCCCTGGAGACCTGAAAGCATTGAGGCAGGGCCCTCATTTCATCCCATGCGTGAAGAAAGCCAGGCTTGCTCAGGCGAGTGATTTGGCCCAAGTATCTCCACCCCGGGCTTCTCTGTAGCTCAGCCATGACTCTGAGACCAGAGAATACCCTCCCTCTCTCTGTCTTTCTCTGCCTTTCCTTTGGTCTTTTCATTCTCTGGAAGGAAGTTGTTTAAAAGGCACAAAAATCCAGCAACAAAAGGCAGTGTCACCGCTTTCACAGAATAGGATTTCACCTTCTACTCAGCTGACCTTGGTGCTTTACAATCAGGTTTGCATGCCTGTGGATTAAATAAACCCGTCTTTAGAGACTGGAGCTATGGCCCAGAAGTCCACAGGAAATCAATTTGTTGTCGAATTTCACACAGAGCGCAGCTTGCAGCTTTCCCATTTGTAAAACGGAAACTTCAGACGCGAGTTTGCAGAACATCTCTGGTGGTGTGTGAGCGCCATCTGATGCCCAGACGCAGAGTGGCTTCGGTCTCCGATTCCTGGTTCCAGGCTAAACATCCTAACCACAGGACGTCATTAAAATACAGAGCCACCTACTCGAATTCCATGGATTTCCCATGACTAATGCATAGCCAATAATATCCATTATAACTGCTGAAAACCTCAGTTGTAAATTTGATGTTCGTATTTTCCTTCTATGAGTTTCCTTGTACACTTGTGGCCTAAATCTTATCAAGACATAGTTCATCTATTCATGCATATTATTATGTCGCCTCCAGTTGCATTTACTCATCCAATATTTGTTGAGCACCTACTATGTATGATACCACATTCTTGGTACTGTGGAGAAAGCATAAATAAGGAGGAAAAAAAAACCTGCCTCCAAAGGAGTTTCTACTCTCGCAATGGAAATAAAACATCTTGGCAACTTAGGGGGAAAAAAGTCAAGGTTACAAGTGTTGTAATAGGGAATGAAAGTAAGCTGAAAAGAATATCCGGAAAAAGACTCACTGTCCCAGAGCTGAGAGGGAGGCCGAAAGAGTGTGGGTAGGGGATCAGTTGGGGCAACTACTGCCCTGGGGGGAGGGGCAGCATTCCTCTCCTTAAAACCTGTGGGCTCAGCAAGGGGAGGGTTACAATAGGAACAGATGGGCCTGCGACACCGAAACCCAGCAGCCAGGGAAGCAGGGGCACCCAGTGACACAGACAGAAGATTGAGGCAGAAGAACGCAACTCAGGCGAAAAAATTATTTCCTTCCTTTGTAAATGGCTCCTCCCCCACCCCCACCCCCACACCAGGTGCTGACCATAGGCCCCCTCTCTCCGAGTCCTGCTTCCACAACCGAGGCCTGGGCTTCCAGTTCCCACAAGTCACAGAATTTCTAGAGCAATTTTATCACTGCCACTCTTATGCACTTGGTACCTAGGACACTGGTTCTTCAGGCCTCGATCTCCCTATCTGGAAGGGAAGGACTGGACTAAGTCCGTATCAAACTCTTCTGTTTTGTTTGAAGCAGGGCAGGGTGAAGGCTGACAGGGGCGTTGCACATCCCATTTGTCTCACCCCTGCTCCAAGTTCCAACTATGGAGGCTGCCTGGGGCCTTGTAGGAGCACAGCTTGGACTTCATGGACTAGATTTATACAGTCCCTTCCCAACTCTGAGGGGTCCCTTTTTCTCTTACGGCCTTCCTGAGTATCGTGGCAGGGTGAGGTTAAGCGGTGGTAAGGATCTGGAAGGGAGGAGCAGAGCAGCAAGTAGGGGGCCTTTGGTGAAGGAAGTAGGGCCGCTACAAGTGGGGAGTCTTTAAACACAGTAGCAAACCATGTTGCCTTCCAGATGGTTACAGAGATGCCATAGCGGGTGATGGAGTAATCTGGCCTATGGCACCGAGGGGTGGGGTTTTCTCTCCTTCGAACAAAGGTACTTTGAAGAAAGCCTTCAGATACTAATTCAAGTTCATAATTATTTCCTGCAGGCCTGTCGTGGATGTGTGACTGATGGTTGCCTCTGGAGTGGCTTTTCCAGATGGGCAGCCAGCATTGGGGTATGTCAGAGGGGACTTGCCCACGGGTTTCACCACCCCCATATCCCACCACTCTAACACCCCTTCCAGCAGTCCCTGCACGATGACAGGAGGGTCTGTATCTCCCTTGGCAACTAAAATCACACAACCATTACTCTGCTTCCTCTCAGTGCCCCCAACACCCACCTTCCACCCAAATTTCTCCAGTGTTGCCAATGCGAAGGTGTTCATTGGATGGACACGCTGAGTGTGCGGAAATCTAACACGCTTACACTTGTGATGTGTACACTTTTCTCCATGTAGGCCATATTTAAATAACAAGTTAAAAATTAAAATCTTAAGGGGTGGAAGCTAAAAACATGAGTTGAAGGAGGCTGTGCCTGATTAGAAGTATCCCACCCAAAAGCAAATGTTTTATGGAGCAAATTCAAAATATCGCATCGGAGGAAAGCTCAAGAGTTCCACCCCAGCCCTGACCAAGTTGTGAATTTTAAAACAAAAACTTAGCTCATAGTTTTCCCTTTTCTTTTGTGTGTTTTGAGCTTCTGTCCTGCACCTGTCTGTAAATTTAGAAGCCCCATCCTACACCCAAGCCAGCTGGGAGCTTAGTACTCTAAACTTGCAAAGTCATCTCCAATGGCTTGTTTTACCAGACAGGAGAAAGTGTATTTGAAGGTACAGTTCATTGTGGCCAACAGAGAAGTTTTCTTAGCTTTTACGACCAATAACTCCTTATGAACAGAGACAAAACCACCTCCAAGGACAGTAATCATCTGGGAAGTGCTAATACTCAGTAAAACTAGTAATTGTTCCAGTTTTTATTTCATTTCTTCTTGATGCTACCAACACCTACAGCACTCTGCATCCTTAATACGTTAACAAAACTTAAAAGCCCTCTCTTAATTGCCCAGTTTCCTGAAGAGAGAGATTTTTTTTAAGTGGTTACTAAATGCTTCACCATTTATTTGTTCTGGGTAATGATTTAAATTTTTTGAATCTTTTCACTGACCTGACATCCAAAGTGGAAGTTTTAAGTGTGTTAATGGCTTGTCTGAGCCTCCCCTCACCCCAGCAGGCATGATGCAATGTCCCATTCAACCTGCACAGAGCAGCTCGCTTCCTTTCCGCATGGGCTCTCCACGCTCTGAACAGGGAAGACGCTGAACAAGTAATGAAATGACAGATCCCCCGCCAGCAGGACTGAGTCGGGCATTGCTGGACCGAGATAAGGGATGTGAAAGCCACCTGTTGAGGCCATTTAGGGTTTCTTGTTAATACTTGAAATTTAAAAAAAAAACGAAACACAGAATTCAAACACTCTTATCTGTTTAAACATTTAAATGTTTAAACGTTAGGGACTAGGATGAAGTCCCGCCCCAAACAAAGGTAAATTAAAAGAAATTTTACGAGAGTCGTGAAACAGGTGAGTGCCAAGGACTGTTAAGACCCTGGAACGGGGATCGCCTAACGGGTGTGTGTTAGCTTCTCTGGAAATATGAGAGCAGAATGTGGACTAACCTCTTTAGTTTCTTCCATGTTTGTTACTATAGACATAATCTACATGAAAGAAACATTCTCCAGACTACTCACAATAGGGCTGAATTCATCCTGGGAAGGGATGGGGAGGGAAGAGAAATACAGAACCCTTCAATTACAGTAAAAATTCTCGGAGGCCACATCTTATGTTTCTTGTCTATCCTAGCACAATTCTAAGCACATAGTAAAGGCATAGTCTTTAAAAATGAGCAAGAGCCTCAGAAAAACAATGAATGAGTGATATTTTATTATTCCACTTGTATTCTCAGAGACAGAAAGCAGAGTAGAGGTCACCAGGAGCTGGGTAGGGGCAGAGAGGAATGGGCAGTTCGCGTGCCACAGGTACGGAGTTTCACTTCAGGGTGATGAAGAAGTTCTAGAGGTGAATGAGGATGATGATGACAGCAGGATGTGTATGTACTTACTGCCACTGAACTGTACACTTCAAAATAGCTAAAATGTAAATTTTGTTGTGTGTATTTATCACAATAAAAAATTGTAATTGAAAGTGTAAGAGAAAAACAAGCCGTGAGTACCTGACTAGGTAGGAACAGGGGCCTGTGATCTCAGGAGGCTCTGACCACCTCTGCGCAGAAGCAGCCGGGACCTGCGGGTCCGGCTGTGGGAGGCCCAGCACAGGGGGCGCGGGCACGGGGCCTGCTAAGCCGCAGGTACCAGAAACCACCCCTCCCACTTGAAGATAGTGCGTCTTCTAGGATGGAGTTCTGCTTTCTGTGGAGGAATCTTTCATGCACTTGAAGACAGTCACCAAAAATACACTACAAGGGAGAGGTGCACCTCAATAGATCTAGGCTTTGGTCCCAAATAGTTTACTTGTAATTTGGGTAATTTGCCCTTCTGGAGTCTCAGTTTCCATTTCTGCAAATTAAAGCAATAAAACTAAGTAATGTGTGGCCTATGCCAGCTCTACAATTTCACGGTGCTCCGTCATCCCTTAACGCCCATTCTAACATAAGCACAATGTTACAGGGACTTATCTAAGAAAAAGAAGATAAAAAATATGAACAGGAAAATGACAACAAACTCACAGTTATTTACAACCACACCTAAAACAAAAACAACTAAGCAAACAACTAGAACAGGAACAGAATCACAGAAATGGAGATCACATGTACAGTTATCAGTGGGGGAGTGGGGGGGGAGAGGGGGGAAAATGTACAGAGAACAAGTAGCATAGATGGTAGGCAGAAAATAGACAGGGGCAGGGTAAGAATAGTATAGGAAATGTAGAAGCCAAAGAAATTATAGGTACAACCCATGGACATGAACTAAAGAGGGGAGGATGTGGGTGGGAGGGGTGTGCGGGGCGGAGGGGAGTAAAGGGGAGAAAATGGAACAACTGCAATATCATGATCAATCCAATCTATTTTTAAAAAAGAAAACAGTCTCCCACCTCATTAGCCACCACCGCTCTTCTCCGGCCTCCCCAGTGCCTTCCTGTCCTTCACAGCGGAGCAGTGATCCAACGTGGACACACCAGCTTCACGGAGCTACGGCGAGGGCCGACACCACTCATAGCTTCTCCTCAGAGCACAAAATTACTGTAGCTTTCTTACTTTTTCTTTCTTTTTTAAAATTTTTCAGCAATAACATTTTCAAGCATTGAGTAAAGAAGAGTCACTCGAAACGAAGTTACATAGTAACAGGAACTACATTTCTTTTCCTCACCCGTTGGGTGATGAAAAGCAGCCAGATTGCTCTTCAGCAGGAAGGGATGAGTGTGTGAACAAAGCAACTTTTTCTAACTACTTTCCACCACTTAGAAGCAGTAAAGAAATTTCAAGGGTCATTTTCCCACCCAGTAGTTCTTCTGTTCAAACTGGTTCATTCCATTCAGTCATTCAAAGCTGCTGTTAAAGAGAGTTCTTTTTAAAGATTTTTAAAAACATTTTATGTATAATTCATATCATTTCAAAAGAATCAACTGCGGATGGTTATGCTGTGTGTGTAAGATGGTTACGGTGGGTTCAGTTTTAAAGGAGGTTTTTAGCCAAATGTCTGGGTTCTGCCTGAATGAGGAGAAGTAAATAATCAGTCTGATTAGTAATTCATTCTTCAATCCATTGATTCGTTAATAAATAAAGTAGACATAGCAAAAAGCCTAAAATCACTTGAGTATTATTAGTAGGTTACCCTAGAGAAAAAAAATGGTGTAAAAACTATAAATCAGGATCCCCAAAAGAGAAAAAGGACAGAAATTAGAATAACCATCTGAAAATTAAGAATATATCTTCCCATGAAATACCAACAATATTCCAATTATCTTCATTACATTTTTATTTTTAAGATTTAAAAAAAACATACTAAAGTGGATTCCTAAGTAATATTTTAATGAT
Organism: Anoura caudifer; assembly: GCA_004027475.1. Classification (NCBI taxonomy): domain Eukaryota; kingdom Metazoa; phylum Chordata; class Mammalia; order Chiroptera; family Phyllostomidae; genus Anoura; species Anoura caudifer. The sequence continues at coordinate 66,102 of PVKU01002461.1, forward strand.
ACACAGTGGAAATCCAATAATGCTTCAAATACATAAACCATAAGAATAGATTTCATTTAAAATTACAATAGCAAAAAATATATACAAAGATGCATAAAATCTTCATTAAATGATCACATAGTAATCTGATACAATACTTCCTGTTACAAGAAAATAGATTATGAACTGGTTTATAATATATGAAGAAATTCCCAAAGCAAAACTAAATTTTGTAGATAAAAATCTATCAGCACATTTACCTTTTATGACTATTTTCCTCAATTTTACATCCTCCTTCTGTACACCCACTGGCCTGTGCTCTTCCTGTACCTTCTCAACCACGTCCCTCCTTGGGGCGGTGGCCAATTATTTCCCCATCAAGTCCCACCATCACCAAACTCCCACTAGCACCATGCTCTGATCTCCCCTGGCTTCCCCAGAAAAGTGAAATAAAGCAAACACACAGGACAGAGGTTCCCAGGGGTAACAGGCATTTGATGACATGGCTGTGTGTGCCATGCAGGTGGCCACCTCCCCATGCTAAAACTGAGCCATTCCTGATACCCACAGAATTCTGTACTTGTGGCAAACAGAGCCAGAAAGAGAGAGGGATGGAAGAGATGGACATGGAGAGAGAGGGGGAGAAAGAGAGAGGAGGGGACAGACAGATTGTTTTTAGCCAGGAACAAACATCCTAAGACATCTGAACATCCTACTAAGTGTCAGGAGAATAACTGAAGGGGGTGATGGTCAAACGCATTAAAAATCAGCTATGCCGATTTAATAATGGTACATAGGGGAGCCCATCTCTGGTGGTAGTACCCAAGCACAACGCTGGGGCAGCAAACCTGTTAAATAAATTACAAACAAAAGCCAAACACAGATCAGATATGAATGACTTCTTTTGCACTTCAGACCATGATCCCCAGCTTGGAGACCACTAGCCCCTACCAGCTTCTGAGTGATGACAAGCGGTCCCCAAATCCACATCCAAAGAGCAGCATTGCCAATAGACTAAATAAGCATCTCAAATATAGGGGTGGTTGATCCTCAAGTGTATGTAGTTAATGAAATGATTAATAAAATCCAAATACATTCAAAGAAGATATTGAATTCATAATTAGTTTATCATTATTTTCTCAGCTAATATCCAGCGAGTAGACAAGTATCGATATGAGTTAAGACCTTGAAAATGTTGGCATTATAAAGAGCCTATCAAAGGGCCGGAAATCGCCAGCCTAGGGTTCCATGGTAAACTCTCGGAACAAGGTTTGTTGTACGTGGGTTCTGGTGCCTTAGTATGTACATATGTAGGCTCAGCTCTGTACTTCCTTGCACAGTGATGGGTAACAAAAATACATGCTGGTACTAAGAGTTACCGATATGAATGAAAATCACGGATTTTCATTTGGAGTAATAAATTTGAAGTAACAAAGAGAAAATAAACAAATGCATACTTACATACTAAACTCCATACAAAAATGTAATTTGTCCTCTGCAGACCTACTAATCTACATGGAATCTACTGAAACAATCCTCAGCACCAACTGCCTGCGATCACGGTCCGTTAAACGAGCCCACAGGGCTACTTCGCACCTGCTTTCCCCTCCCACTGTGTGCAGAGCTCCAGGTTCATTAGCGAGGTCCTTCTTTAGAAACAATAGCAACAAATGAAGAAGGAAGAACAGATATGAACTCATCACAAGTCTAAGGCAGGTTGATTGCCTGGTCCTCCTTGAATTTGGGGATCTTCTTAAACTCGCTTTGTTTCTTGAGGAAAAGCTGGGCCAGGATGTGGTCTGCTGTGGCTTGAATATAATCGTCCATGTCAAGGGTTTGTAGCTGACAATGGAAATGAAGGAAAGTATCAGCACTGACCTGCTCAGGCCCCAACAAGAATCTTACAGCCGTTGAGACACTTATAGAACCACGGGGTCCTTGGCTGCATAACCTGACGCAGCTACAAAGTCCTGCGAATGGTGCCCCGTGGGCCTGGCTGTCCCTCACCATGGGGAGCTCACCCCTTCCTCTCTGAGAACCAGGCAAGTCTGACTGATGGCTCCACGTGCTGGGGCATCTGAAGCTTCCTTTAGAAAGGACCTCTGTCCTGAGACATAGCTCTCTTCCATGAGGGAACAGGACTGTCTGGCTTCCTGTCAGCAGGGACTCTCACTAGGGTTCTTGGAGCACCGTGCCAGTGCCGAGAGACACAGGATGAGACTAGCCAGAGACTGGCCTCTCCCTGCTGGGTCCACAATCTCTGCCTGCCTGGCCTTCTGTCCCGTCAGCTGGATGTCACTGTCTGTCCTCGACCACTCTCCCTCCCACTGCCTTTCTGTCTCCCCCTGCCCCCTCTCTCTCTGGGACAGCGTGCCCCTCTCAGTTTCTCACGTGTGTGCCTCTCTGTCTCTCTGTGTCTGTGTGTGTGAGTCTGTGCTTGTCTCTGAATCTCTCTTGTCTGTGTGTGTGTGTTTGTCTCTGTGGCTGTCCCTGTGCGTGTATATGGGCGTGTCTCTTTCTGTGTCCCTCTGTGTACAGACTGCCTGTGAGTGTGTGTCTCTGCGTCTCTCCTGTTGTAAGTCTCTCCTTCCATGTCTCTGTCTTTCCATGGGTGCCACCCCTACTCTGTGTGTCCCCTTCTCTTTGTGTCTGTTTTATTCTCTCTCTGCGCTCATGTCGCTCTCTTTGTAGATCTCTCTCCCTCCCTGTGTATCTTTCTCTGCATGTCTTTATTTCCGCGCGTGTCTCTAAGCAGGTGTTTTTGTCTCTGGTCATCTCTCTTTGCAACTATCTCTGTGTGTCTCTGGGCATGTATGTCTCTCTCTGGGTCCCTGTCTGTTGTGTTTCTCTCTGGGCACGCACTTCCCGCTACCTCACGCTGCCTCTCTCTCCATCCTTCCTTCCTCCTTCCCTCCACAGGCTTTATGCAAACCATATCCCCATTGGAAACATTTCTCATGACCTCACTCTGACGGGATAGTGGGGGACTGATCCTACTCCAGGCGATATCAGACATTCCTCTAGGTGGGGTAGTGGTAAAAGAAAAAATTCCTCCTACCCAAAATTTTGATTCATTTCTTTCTTCCCATGTAAATCACTCCTTTAAATTGTTTCTTTTAATTAAAAAAAAAAAAAAAACTTTTATTTCTACTCTTCTTTGAAGATTTATATTTCTTAGTTTGGGGCTTATATTTAATAATATTCAGTTGTCATTTTTATTTTCTTTCATATTTTGTTCTAATTTGTTGGGATTAGCCTTTCCTGTCACATTAACTCTTATTTGCTTTTATCTGTCATATTTATTTAATTCTAACTTTTTACCTGTGGAATACTTTCACACTCACATAACATTTACATTGTGCTCATTTTTAAAGTTCCATTTTGTTATTCTTAACTTTTTAAACTCTAACTTGCTATTTATAACTTGAGGGGGGTTCTGCTTTTCCTATTCAGAGTATACTTGGTTTGATTTTGTGCTCTGATTTGTTCTTATAATGGCCGTAGAGGATGGTGACCAAAAGGACAGCACATCAGTGAGAGCCATACCCGGAGCAGGAGACACGGGACTCCTCCACCTGCCGCAACGTCTACCGCTCGCTTTCAACTCCATCCCTTCCCCGCGGTGCTCCCCACAAACCCCATCCAAGACACCCCCAGGAAGGTTCTAGACCCAGGGAAGCAGGTGCTGGAACTTCCAACCTCTCTCCAAGAGGGTACGTGTCGTCATGGAAATGAGCATGACGGAACACACCCCCAGGCTAGGTCCAGCCAGGTTCCTGCGGCACTTTCCCCTGGAGATCTTGCGGGTCTCCTTGTAGGAAGAACCAGGGCCAAGAGAATGTCTGTCAGCTCCTGGACTTGCCCTGAGCTCTGTGCCCAGCCGCACCGCGACAGTGCCCACCGCTGTCAGTCTCCGAAGGGGACCTAGTCCTAAGGGCTTTTGAAAACCCAAATTCCAGTGTGTGTTCCCATTCCTCAAACACATTGTTCCATCTAATTAAATAACCCTGTTTGAATGTTCAAAAGCAAATGATTATTTAACAGAGTAAATAAGTCCTCTTCACTTATAAAGTAATGTATTACACATTAATTTTATAATATAGATCATTACATATCAGATTGGCTTAAAGTAAAGAATGATGGGAAAAGTACAGTCTCTACACAGTAGCACTGCCCAGTCATGATGTACTCTCAAAATTTCTTTTCACGCACCGGAGTCAGTCTCTCTCTCTCTCTCTCTCTCTCTCTTTCCATCTATCAAGTAAATTCTGGAAAAATAAACTGGGCATGCTCAGTTTAGCTTTTCCCTCTCTTTGTGAGCTGGCAAAGCTTCAAAGAGCATGCTCTGTTTCTTAATGCCATAAGACATACAGGTCCTGTCTCAGCACAGAGAGGCCAATCCAGTTCTGGGGACTGCGATTAGAAGCCCACCCGCCCATAGATGTTAGTCACATTCTCTAACATCTGCTTTATTAGCAATAAAGTGGTTTCACAGATTGCTATATATTACTCTTTGGTCTTTTTTTCTCAGTTGGTTTAGAACTTGGGGAATTAAAAGGGAATATGATATATACACTGGATCTCTCTATAACTGAAGGAAAGGATTATTTGAGCCCTGCCTGGTGTAGATCATTGGATTGAGTGTGGGCTGTGAACCAAACGATCACCGGCTCGATTCCCAGTCAGGGCACACGCCTGGGTTGTGGGCCAGGTCCCCAGTACGGGGCACGTGAGAGGCAACCACACATTGATGTTCCTCTCCCTCTCTTTCTCCCTCCCTTCCCCTCTTTCTAAAAATAAATAAGTAAAATCTTCAAAAGCAGATTATTTGATTCCCCTCTTCCCATATCGGTTCTGCCAGTTCATTCACTCCTGCACTCAGTACACATGGACCAAGGGCTCCCTGTGGCCCAGGGGCACTGCCGGGCAGAGCGCTCCACACGTCGCTGGCACTCAGCGATCTCCGTCAAGTGAGCTTATTCTCACCTGGTCTCCAGTGCTGAAGGCGAGGATGAAAAGCAAATCCTCATCACATGCACTCTTCACGTAATGCTGAGTTCCAACAGGGAAAAATATCACATCTCCTGCATGAATATCAAACTCCAGGGCACCCTGAGTGTTAACAATGCCCACCTAAGGAAGAAAAAATATCTTGAAGTAAAACAAGTAAAATCAAACATTCATTAGGATAAATATTAATGGTGAAGAAGAGATGAATGAAAGCACGAGGTTGTAAAAGGACTTCTTAGTAAGGGTGAACGGCAGAAGACAGGGGTCATCCTTCACAGAAAATCTCCTGTTTCGGAGACATAGTCCCTCAAAAATCAAAAGGTATTTGAGACAATATTCCTCAAAATACCATCAGCACATTCAATACTGCAGAACATCATTCAAAAAGAGCCTCAATCACCTCGTTCTAATTAAGGGCTACAAATTACCCTTACGTAATTACCTAATTAGGCAAGGGATTGAAACTGGAGTGTTTTGCTATTCCCATGCCCTCCTTTCTGCTCGGTTGGGAAAAAGCAGCCTTTCAGCGAAGCACCATCCTAAACTTCCTCCTTAAAGTAGTTGGAGATTACAAGCGTGCACAAACACGCACACACTCACAGCAAAAAAGAAAAAAAATCTATTCTTGAAATAGAATTTGTCAAAGATTACAATGCCCTTTTCTGGTTGATTAAAGCCTTCACCTTGAGAAACATAAAACGAAATGGTTGCCGTGGATGATGCAATAGGTGAAATTCAGTCTGGTTTGAGTCCTCCTGTCATGACTGAGGCAGGAATGGGGTAGGAAAGCCCACTTTCCCTGGGTGTACCATCGTAGGTCTCCCCCAGGAGCCCCAGGAAAGTCCAGAACCACATCACTGTGGTAACGTGCTATTCAGTTTGGCTTTTCTTACGGTAACTATGTAATGGGTCGGTCATCCAAGCCAACACTCTGCAAAGGGACAAAGGGAGTGCTGTTAATAATTTCCCCAAGACGATGAGTGTGCATCAGGACAGTCCTGGATAAATGGGCACGTGTGGCCACTCTACTGGCATTGCACACCTCCCCAGCCACCGTGGTTCACATTACACTGAGAAGCGGACAGTGACTTCACATTCTCCGAAGGGCAGCACATGAGACCCTTGCATTACCTGAGAATGCAAAACTCTGAAAATGTGAGCAGGTGTTCCAGACCCTCCACCAAGACTGCTAACTATCACTTCAGAAGCATCCTTAGCCTCCTTTCACGCTCAGACCAAATGGGGGAGCTATCTAGCAGAGCCCGCATGGCCTCCTCTGGAAATGGTGCCCAGAAAGCCATTAGCACCGAGTCCTTTTATGTCACCAGCAACTGAACCAAAATAAACACCTTCCACTTGCTTCTTTCTGCATTAAAAAGGAACGTTCAGACAACTGTTCGCAGAAAAATTACCTTTGCACATCCACTTATTACATATCCCATTTCATTTGCATTAAAATGAAAGTGTGGCTGTCGCAATCCATTGTTGTAGATTCTGAGTGTACTCAAAGTGAGGGCATTTTGATGCTTAAAAAACAAGAAGAATGAAATTCAGTTATTTAGCCAACATCCTACTCAGCAAATTAACAATTAATTTAATTAGAACTGATATTCGTGCAGCCCCCACGAAGACATGCAATTTTCATGTCCTTTACATTTATTATGTTACTTGTTCCTTACAACAGTCTTATATGGTTGGTAATCCCCATTTGCAGGTGATGAAATTAAAGTCTAGGTTGGTTGAGTAATATACCTAGGGCCACACGGGGACAGATCTGGGATTCGAATCAGGGAATTTGACACCATAGCTGTGACATTGGTCATAATGCGATACAGTACTTAGCACAAATGGAAAGAGAAATGGCACAAGCATCCAATCTTTTCATTAATGTAACCATCTGTGCCAAAAAAATAAGTTCCCAAATCCACACTAAGGCTTCAATTAATAGTTTATGCTGATCAAACCGACCAATGTTTGACTAGATCTTTCCTTTTATCTGATCTAAATTTCAGATCTCATCCATCTTAACAATCACCAAAACACTTTTCTCAATTACCTGATTCAGGAATTTACCAAAAATTTTTTCATTGTTGCTCAGCCCACTGTCATTTTTCCAATATTGGGCCACCTGAATTACTCCTCCAGGAAATCGATATTCTTTTGAACCTGAGTCAAATGAAGTTTGAAAACCAAAATAAGATAAAATACTCAAAATTGTACTACAAAGGACTTAGCTCTTCTATACCCACAAAAAAAGCTTATGTGGGGGAAACTGATCCTGTATGCCTCGAAGTTATTGACTTGATGTGGTCAAATATTATCCTACCTCCTCACTCTCCTAAAATTTCTAACAAAAAGCAACCTCTTGAAGATAAACGGTTCAACTCAGGAGGCCTGGCTAGGAACCTTGTGAGTCGTCCTGATTACCAATCTTACCCTCCAAGGCGGTACACGAAGCCCTGCCAGCCCTCCATCTTTCAATTCCCTTTGCTCAGTAGCAACTCTCCCCCTCTCACGACTGTTACAGCACAGGCCAGCATCCTCCCCTGTGTGCGGGTCCACAGGAGCCCCTGACTCCTCTCCCTGCCTCTCATCAGGCCCCTTCCAACCCATTCTCCACCATTCAGCAGGATGGGTCATCACTTCAAAAACCGAAACTAACACTAACTCAGGAAGGTCTCTGCACCCCCAAGGTCATTGCAGCATTGTTTACAGTAGCCAAGATATGGAAACAAGCTAAGTGCCCAACCACAGATGACTGGGTAAAGAAGGTGTGGTACATGGAGACAATGGATCATTATTCATCCATTTAAAAAAAAAGAATAAAATTTTGCAATTGCCACGGGATGGACCTTTCATTATGCTAAATGAAAAATGTCAGACAGAGAAAGACAAATGATCTCATTTAAATGCAAAATCTAAAAAAAAAGAAAGAAAAGAAAAGAAAGGAAAAGCTCATAGATATAGAGAACAGATTGTTGGTTGCCACAGACCCGAGGCAGGGGTGGGGGGCACTAGGGGCAGGAGGGTGGGTGAAGGGAGTCGAAGGTACAAACTTCCAATTACAAAATGAACAAATCACGGGGACGTAATGCTCAACGCGGCAACTATAGTTACTAATGCTGCATGTTTGGAAGTTGCTGAGACAGTAGATCGTAAAAGTTCTCACCCCAAGAAAAAACATTCTGCGTGTGTGCTGGTGCCATTAACTGGCTTATTGTGATCATTTCACAGTGTATACAAATATTGAGTCATCGTATTGTACATCTGCAACTCATATAATGCATGGCAATCATATCTCAAGCAAATAAACAAATAAAAATCACTCTTCTGTTTAAAAAAAACCCTAATTGTTCCCCTTTTCCATGGAGTATAAACTCGTTCACAGAAAACCTTCATAATTGGACCCCTCCTCTCTCTTCAGCCTCTTTTCCTATAACCCCCACCCCCAGCCCAACACACACCCTCACACTTTGAAATCTTTTGCCCCTTTCTCTTTTGCCTCCAGGCCTTTTCTCACATTTCCTATTCTGTTGAGAAATGTGGTTTTTTGTTTTTTTTTCAAACTTCTCTTGACTGTGACCCACCATAAAAAAAAAAAAAAACACACATTACATCTCAATCTCCTTCACTCCTATCATTGCATATATACATATTCAAATAAAAAGGCTTCATCAAATAACGTCCTATACCTTTAAGGTCATAAAAGTATCTCCACACAAGGCTGTCTGGAGACTGTGCATAACTGGCATTCATAACCAGTTCCGCCAAGTTGGGAGGAAGGTTGACAGCCTGATCTTCTTTCTGCTTCTGGAATGTCCTAATAAAATTAATTCCACCTTCAGGCTGAAACACATAAGAAACCACGTAAGGTACCTGAAACATTCTACAAATTTCAGCAACAGAGGGTAGGTAGTTGAAGATAAGGTAATGTTGGCCCCAGTGTGGGTTTCAGTGGCCCAGTTGAAAGAGCAGACCTCGATTAGCCTAAGACTTGTGATATTTATGAAAATCCTCCATGTTTTCATTATACTTTCATTTTAAATGTGTTGGCCCTTTACGGTCAATAAACCCTACAAAAACATACATTGTTTCCATGTTCACTGATACTCTCCCTAATGACTCATTTCTACTTCTCTCTATAACATTAGACCAGGATCTGCTGCAAAATAGATCTGAAAACCTTGCAAGATAGATTTCTAAACTTCCCAAGGAACCCCTTCCAGCTGCCAGTCCTGAGCCAGCACCAACCCTGATAACCTATTTGCAATGTCAGCCTCCACCTCTGACCTTCTGCACCCAGCGTCAGGAGCAATCGCTCCAATGAGGATATAAATATCTGAAGAGACCAAAAGTAGCTGTTCTTCAGGAAAACTGTGGGATCCCCTGTGTTAGATGAAGAGAACGCAATACATTATCTGTAGCAAACTTCTCCCTGTCTTAGCTTATGGATTTCAGAGTTGTAGATTATAGCAATTTGTGTTAACTATATCACAACCTTTCTATCATATTTACTGTAGAGTCCTATGGAAGGCCTTCAGAAGGGAAAATATTGAGCACTCAATTTCAATAAGTTTTATGTCCTTAGTGGGAACACAAGGTACGTTTTGGGTCCATTATCCAACTGTCACGCTGTGACCGCTGCCCTGGAAACGTGAACACCCATGTTCTCTTCATGCCTGTGTAATGTGCACCCTATTCAGTTTTCAGGACTGACCTTTAGTGACCTGGAAGCAATGTCCTCAGGGGTGGAGAAAAAGACATCATCAACCTCCAGGGTCTGGAGTTCATCGTGTGTGGAAAAGAAGAGCAAGAAAAAGCAGTCTTCGTTCCCCACGTTCTTTATCCAGTGCAGTGTGTTTTTAGGGAAGAAGATCACTTGGCCAGCGGTAACGTTGTACGTGGCGACGACCTGCCCGTCATCAACCACCCCAATCCATGCGGTCCCCTGGAACGTAAACAGAGAAGCACATCCGGCACCGCTGTAGAGCCATCCTCTCCTTTCCCATTACCTCCTTCCTAAGGCAGCATCTTAGACCTTTTTCTTCTCATCGCCACCCTGGGAAATTTCAATACTACAGATCTACCATAGAGCTCTACACTGTAGACACATCTTGCTTATGTACTCTATGTATATGTAGGCTTCAATACATAAGAAGCGTCAGTACTTTGCCCCCAAGAACCAGTTACTCCTCCTTGGGGACAATATCACCCTCACTGAAAATAGATGCTGTAGAGTTTAAAAAGACCATAGGCACATGCGTGTTCACATGTGATTGCATAGACATGCATGTTTGTGCAATACATGTGTTCATATATGCATACAGAAGTACATGAATTTTCCAGATAAGAAGTCTGCATACAATTTTAATAATAATACTATTAGCAATAATAGCACTTGGTGCTTTAACTGTGTCCTGTCCAGGTCGTCTTCTTAGCGCGTTACCTGATTTAACTCAACTATTCCTTACATCAAGCCTGAGAAGCAATGCTATCATTATCGCCACTTTACAGATGAGAAAGTTAAATCCAGAGAGCATATATAATTTTCCCAGGCTTACTCAGCTAGTCAGTGGCAAAGCTGGGCTCTGGATGGAAGCAATCCAGCTCCAAAGTCTGCACTTTTTAAAAACTTGTGGTAAGAACACTTAAAATGAGATCTACCCTCTTAACAAATGTTGAAGTGTATAATACAATATTGTTAATTATAGACATGATGTTGTATAGCAGATCTATAAAACTTATTTATCTAGTCAAATTATCTAGTTACAATTGTTTAGTTAAAGTATCTAGATACAGGGAGTAGAATGGTGGTTGCCAGGGATGGGGGGGGTTAGGGGGGAGTCTATGCTTTTAATCCATACTGCGCCATACTTTGATTCTGCTCCTAAGGAACTTCATCCTCTCTCTCATTCTCTAATCTGTTCCTTGGTATTACCCTGGGTGGTAGGTAGAGAAGGTACCATTGTTTCTGTTTTACCAAAGACTCATGGTCACATAGTGGGGCATCCACAAGGGTGGATGAAAAGGAAGTCTTTGCTCTGTCTATAAAGACACATGCAACTCAGACCCAGATGGGGATTGGAGATGCAGGGGAAAGGGGAACCTCTGAAAAGCTCTCTCCAAGTTCACATGCAGCGAACAGCAGAAATATGCATCTCTTCTGATCAGGGCCTCAACTACTGCGGACACAGAGAGAGACAGCAGAGTGGCCCATGGGACACACGGCAGGGCCACTAGCTTTCCACTAGTCACCCCGCTGCCCTGCTCCTCTCAGGGACACTCATCTCAAAGCTCTCATGAAGACGCTCAGAAGCAAAAGCAGTTTCTGTGAGCGGAGGGACGGCCTTCACATCCTGCTAACTGATTCCTTACCCTGCGTGTGAGAGTGAGTGATCCTGTGGTTTTCCCGGGGTCTAGAGAACATTCTGGCCCACGTTATTTTTATAGTCAAATTACTTTATATGTTTTAATTAAGATATAATTGACATAGAGCTTTATACGAGTTTCATGTGTACAACATAAAGATTCAAGAGTTGCATCTACTGTGAAATGATTGCCACAGTAAGTCTGGTTGGCATCCATCGCCGCACATAGTTATAGATATTTTTCCTGTGATGATAACTTTTAAGATCAACTCTCTTAGTAGCTTTCAAATAAACAATACCGTATTATTAAATATAGTCCCAGGCTGCACGCTACATCCCCATGACGTACTTCATTTTATAACTGGAAGTCTGTACCTTTTGACTCCCTTCCAGCCCATGTTTAGAAGCTCAAGATTATGAACTCTCTCTGGACTTCCCGAACAGCCCGCCCAAGCTGAGCTGGATCCCAAGCCTGTTATCTACTGGAACACTCTCCAGACCAATTCCTCCAGCTTGGACTTGGTTTTGGGGGCCCCCCTCTAGAAAAGCTCATTTAACTGCCCTTCCTTCTGCCCACCACTCCGCCAACACTCAGCCAGACAATCCTTTGAAGACGATCCTCTTTCACATATTTTACACATGTGGAAAGAACAAGAAGTCAAAAACTACGGGCTTTGTCCCAGTATAGCCAACAACTACCATATATCCTCTCAAAAGTCACAATCTTTCCGAGCCTCTATCCTTTCATGAGAAATAAAAAGGAGTTGCTCTCACACAGGTGAAACTCTAATCTCTCTTCCTGTTGTAAATCGTAAAACTGAAGGAGTTTTCAAAGATTTGAAATAAAACAGAAGTATGTCACATAAAATTGGCGGATCTATTAACAAGATTACCAGTGTACGACCAAATTCTGAATATTCTATGAGGGCTTAGGCCCTGTTGTGTCCCAAGTGTCTGAAATATACAGTAAGTGCACACATTTCACCTCCAGCTCTGTCGATTTCACTTGACTTCCAGAAAATTCTGAATGGTCTGAACCACCATTGGCCTGCTCTTTGGCTAAACATCTGTAAACTCATTCATTATCCCAGTCGCTGCCTTTTTTTTTTTTTTTTTTAAACAGGAAAGCTGTACTCTCTTTGTTCATTAGATCAGAGCCACCAGTTTTAGCTTGGGCTCAAAGGATGGAGCAGTGACCTTATTTTAACATTAGAGTATGAACAATGATTTCATACTGAAGAAATAAGTTTAAAGTGATGCCAAGAATGATTGCAACGAACACGTCAATGCTTCAAGGCACTGCTGATTAATGTTACTGCATGGACAGCCAAGGCCTGGATGTTGTCTCTGACTTAAGTGGGTTTTGCCATAACTGAAATAAGAGCCAGGGGCCACCAACAGGAACGTTGAAGTGCAGAATGGGGCAACTGGTCATACCTGTGCGAGATAGCCATGCTCGTTGGCATTGAAGTGCCAGTGAGGGGCACGGAGGCCGTTGCTCTTTATTCTCAGGGTCCCCAGGGTCAGCTGTGACCTCTGAGTGTTCAAGCTGCTGCCAAAGGCCTCTTCCTCCACGCTGAGATAGTCTTTGATGTTGTTCCTGTACCGGGCCCATTGGATTGCACCACCAGGGAACTCGAACAACTGGAAAGTCATGAGCAAATAATCATCAGCATGGAGGCCATTGCCTAAGGCATGAGGCCACCAAGGCCCACAGAGGAAGAGGGAGGTGAACAGAGGGGCAGTGGCGATGAGGTGAACAGCAGGCTGCCAAAAGGGAAAAGGAAGCGCGGGTCTGCGAGACTCCAGGCATGACCTCAGTGGTACAGGCTGGGCTCTCGGTCTGGCCCCTGTTAGACGTGAAAAGAACATGAATCTCGGCAAGCGAATAGAGAGGGCTTTGCATTTGTCCATCTGCCATTCTCCCCTCCGGCCAGACAGAGAACGATCAGATTTCTGCCCGGTACCAACATCAACCCAACTTTCCTTGTTCTCCATCCCTCCCCTCCCTTCACCCAGGTGGCACGCACCTGGTTCCTTCACATGCAGAGAAAACACAGCTTAGTAAAAGCATGATGAGACTTTGTTTTGAAAGAGCCATTTGGAGTAGATGATGCATTTCCTACTAGGTGTGATTCGTACCTTGGAGTTAGGTAAATGATTAAGAAACTGGAACTTGGGATCCACAGCTCTCTGTGGTATTGGAACAGTCATCTGCGGCCCAGGTTCTGCTCGGGGCTGCAAGTTGCTGATGTAAACCACGGACAGAATCAGGACTCCCACCGCTGTGGTAACGGTGCAGGCCAGGAGACACACCAGGAAAACATGCATCAAGGACCACTGCCTCTGCTTTTCCTACGAGAAACGATGAAAAACGAAGTTATTACTCCCTACTCCAGATGCACTAAAAATACCACCTCCTTTCTCAAGTTGGTTTATTTTCCCTTTTATTTAAAAAATGCATTCGTGGGATAAATACACTCAATAAAATAATTCATGTGCAAATATGAGTCTAAATAAGTACACACACATATACCCTGCTGACATCCAAAATAACAAGAATAAAAATAAATATATGAGGAGTTGAAGCACCTAAGTTACTAGAAAATCAAGCAGCCAGTTAAGTTTGTGTATCAAATACATTCCAATTCAGGCCATTAGCCCCACTTACCAGTTTCTTCACTTGAAAATTACGTCAGTTATAAAGGGTAGTTTCCGCAGACGTTTCCATCCCAGCACGCTCACGTACATTTACACGTGCAGGCACGTGCACGGGAGTAAGGAGCAGATCCGTAGAGCACTGGCTCGCAGGTCTCGGTTTCTCTCTCTCCCTGCCTCCTCCACGTATGACCTACATGGGCTGCTAACTCATCTACCAAGTGTGAGCACAATATTTCCGTGTATTCCATGTTACTCTTTCCTGGTTTCACATCCCAAATATGTGCTCAAGCAAGAGTGTTATTTCCGTGAGTGCCGAGGCACATTACTGAAAGCTGGCAAGACAAAAACACCCTAATCTTTGGACCAATTTGCCCTCATTTTGTGGATCATTAAAATGATATTCGTAAGCACTGATGTCATGGTCTCCTGTTCTACTGTCCTCTGCGTCCCTGGCCTTTCTCTCTGAGCAGGCATAGCTTTGATCACTAATAACTCTAATACGGATGTTCTTAGTATGTTAACATTCTTAAATGGCACATGCTGTCGAGCATAATCATTTATCAACATATTCCGTTTAACACTGCATAAGGGTATTATATGGAACAACGAATAACTCGTAAATACTATGACAACAACTCCTAGAGAGTTAGGCAATTAAAGAGCTAAGGAGGTGTGAGTGAAGACTGCATGGGCAAGGAGGCAACAGGAAATATTTAGAGCAGGAGATGCTGCCCAGGTGAAGGGAGTCCCTTAGCTCTTTCCTGAGTGCTGCATAAAGGTTTTTCAGGGGAACTGATTTCAAGATGTAAATTCCCAACTTACCACTCTGGACAAGGTGTTCGTCTTCCCCATATGTGAAACATTTCGTGTTGCCTCTTCATGCATTTCAAATGCTGAGTTGTCCATTGGCAAAAAGGAGCAAGCAATTCACCAAAAAAGAAAAGTGGAGAAATGTAGCTTTGGCAAGTGGGGAGATCCCTGAGATCCCCGAGAAGAGGAGAATGATAGTTCTTAAGTAAGGAAGTGCTTATATAGAGCTGAAAGTTAAGGAAATGCAAGCAGGAAGCTGCCTCTTAAACGATAATCTTGGTTTAAAAAAATGCCCTAGAAATCGCCAATTAGAGGCCAATAAAACCCTTTTTATGTTCACCGATTCTGTCCATTGATGACAAACAGGAGATAACAATAGTAGGAGCTAACACTTACTTCCTCCTCTTTAGGTGCTAAGCGCTTTACACACGTTACATAACTTAACTCTTAACAATGATCCTAGCAGGTACTATCATTATTCCCATTTTGTAATTCCCACCAGGGACCTGGCCCGCAACCCAGGCATGTGCCCTGACTGGGAATGGAACTGGTGACCCTTTGGTTCGCAGGCTGGTGCTCAATCCACTGAACCACACCAGCCAGGGCCTAAGTCTTTTCTTTATGCCCCATTGGTAGAGGGCAGGCAGAGTTTCTATGTTCCAGTAAGAACACTTCCCCGGCCTCTAAGTTATGTCTGAGTTATCTGCCTCCTAGCATGAGTCAGGTGGAAAGGCTGGTAAGACAGTGTTGGGCAATTCTTTCTGAATACTTCCTTTTACATGTCTGCCAGTAACAAGACTGATTAATGTTCTCACACAAATGTTTCTTATCTGTTGCTCAACCTTCAGATGACCATTGGGTATCCAACAGCTATATGGGAATGCACTACGCATCAGACAGTGGGGAGAGTTGTTGAAATCACAGAAGACGTGGAACCTTCACCTCAAAGCCTTTACAATGTAGTGATTCATTCCAGTTAACACATGCACAAGGAAAATTATACAGGAAAAATGTTGTCTTATGGTACCTGGAAAACAAGAGGGGAAATCACCTTACTGTCCCCACAGATAAAACTTAAACAATTATTTTTAAGTATTTATTACCTCAGAATCAATGCCACACATTTAAATTCCAGATCTTTGCAGGCAAAGGCTCGGTGAACATTGCCCCTGCTCCTGTAACCCACCATTACCCATCCCAGAGTGTTCTCAGGAAAAACTCTGACACTACAGGTGTTGTGGGGTATGAGCTTCCAACATAAGTGTCAGAAAACCCTGGGAAAGAGCTCTGAACTTGTGAATCTAAGAAAATGAAAATATTCTATTCATCCAGCTCGACTTAGTAATCCGATCTTGGACTAGCTCCTTAACCTTGGAAGGCCAGTTTCCTCGCCTGTATAAAATTAAGGCTAGGTTCAACCACCCATTTGAAGTGGGAATATAACTACTTTAAGAAATAACATTCAACTGCCAGCTTCCCAACACTCTCATTTTTTTCAAGAGCCCATTGACATCATTCTAGGTATTCAATGTTCTGGCTGTTTGTTCCCCAGAGTAAGTGCTTCCTATGTAATTTACAACACCAATCTCCCAGCATCCTAGAAAAGAAGCGTAACTCTAGGAAGTCTGCTGAATAGTGACATGGACAATAAAAATAGCTGAGTCCAACCACAGAAAACTTCGGCTACCGCTCCTGTGCATTCCTTCATCAAACATGACTGAAGGCCCACTATGTGGCCTATTCTAGGTACTATTCTAGGTACTAGGGATATACAGCTATCAGTAAATGCAATAGACAAAACTCCCTTCCCACATGTGGCTTACACTTTAGCAGAGGAATCAGAACAAACAAACAGGTAGATTAAAAGTGGTAACAAACACTACACTAGAAAGTGATGGGCTCTGGGGGAAGGAAAATAAGCAGGAGGAGGCAGGAGTGTGTGGAGTGGGAAGGAGCAACTTTCCTGTGACCAGGAGAGGCCTTGTCTGGAGTCTGGTAAAATTTTTAGAAAAGGGAGTTTTGTGCTGGCTCCAGCTTTACTGGTGACAAGCTATGCGGCCACAGGCGAGGAACACAAACGCTTTGTGTCTTACCTACTCTTTTGGTGAATGGGTAAAGTCATAAGGCCTTTCCAACAATCCACCTCAGAAAGTCTTGGTAAAAATTTTAAAAGATATTGGAAAACATGTTTTAGAACACTTTTAAGCTCATCCCAAAATTCAAGGGTTTAGCAGTTTTCTCGTCTTCCCCTTCAGAGAGAAATTAATGTACATCTCTATTTCTCACGCTCCTGACAAGGCTTCCGTGTCATTTTTCCTTCTAGTCTTCACTCGTTCTAATGTCTGCTGTTGGTCCACTCCAGAGAGATGTGTTAAGTAAGACCTATCCTTTGAATAAAATGAAGAGAGTTTGCTGAGGATACTGGAAGCTATGCACCATGGTTCCTACCCTCAGCAAATGAATTTTCCCTTTTCCTAGCAGCTGACCCGAGGAAAAGCTAAACATGCCTGGAAGACCTCTGTACCGTCCCAGTGCCCTGTGGACTGATGACCCACACACGTGATGTGAGACCAGGGGGGATGGACACCGAACCTCTGTATATTCGCTGACAAATACTGACTTCGAGCCTGCCGTCACCGTGGTGGCCCATCCCCTCCTCTTTCTCATTCTTTGCCTAAACTAACAGTTGGTAACCTTTGAGCCTTTGTTGCCCGCCTTTTTATTTTCATTCACAAAGCTTTGGAAGAAAAAGTAATAACTTATTTCTTCAAAAACAGCAAGGCCTTTGATGCTACAATTTCATCTCCTGGGTATATGGGCCCTTTAATGTCTCCAAATAGAGCAACTTCCTTGTGAACGTGGTTCTCTGGCCTTTCCCATCCACCTGCCAAGCACCAGTCCCTTACGCCCATCTGCCTAAACACTCGCATGCTCCGGAAGAGGCTAAGTGCTCCTACAATGCATTCCCAGGACACCCTGTATGTTTCACCTGAAGGCCTCACTTCACTGATTGTTATGTGAATGCCTCCACTGCCAGATTATAGACTCACAGGGCAGAGACGTCATCGTTAAAGCTCAGCATAACGCCTGGCACTGAATGGGCTGAAACGAAGAGATGATTGTCACATGATCTTTACATTCAATACAACCACATCCCCCCCCCCAAACCATTACCAACTAGTGATCTATATGCATCCAGCCTCTATTAGTCTTCCTTTATCTTCCCCCTTCTAGAATGCTATTGATAGGAGAAACTAAGGGGCTGATGAGATCACATACAGAACAGTTTTTTTAAAAGTTTCCATTTAGCAATATGTGGAGCTAAATGAAAAACACCCATGGGAATTTGCGTAGGCACGGCTAGCTGTGCCCCCACTAAAACGACGCCTGCAGGAGCTGTCCTTCTGCCCCCGGCCTCTCTCGTGTGCTTCTCCAGTGCCCAGACTTTGGTCTCCAGCACAGCCCTCTGCTATGAGGAGCAAGATCTGGTTTGCTGGAAGTGTAACGGTGAAAAATTTTGACAGCGGGGAATTGCAATCCACTCCACCGTCCTTTTGACATTGCTTCTGTAAGTGCTGACTCTGACTCATATGCAGCTTATAGATGAACAGCATGTTTGCATGAGAATCCTAGGAACTAGCTTCAAGTGATACAGGCTTCAACCTTCAGGAACCCCAGCTCTCGGAGATTTGCTGACCTTTGACCATGGAAGCCAGGATGACGGGAAGCCAGGATGACTAAACCAGGATGCTGCACACTGGACCGTCACTTGCCTTATTGGAATGGACTGTGCTCACCTGCACGTAGAGAACTTTTCAACCCCCTCCCTTGATCTCTTTGTTCTGTTCCCCTCTCCCTCCTTGTAAAAACCTCTGACTCCACTGAGAGGTGGAGATGGGCTTTGAAACGTGAGTCCCCCATCTTCCAGGTGGCTGGCATCTGAAAATAAACCACTTACCTTTACATGAGCACCTGCCCCTTTTGTATTGGCTTTTGTAGCAGCAAGCAGCCGGACCCATGTTTGGTTACCAAAGAGCTTATGACTATGCTTTATGGCAGAACAAACCAGGGGGTTTGGAATGTCCTGCTGTTGGCAGGAAGCAATGATGCTTTCGAGAACATCAACACCAGCGAAGCTTTCAAAGACCCCCAAGAATCCAGAATGTGGTCTCTGGGGCTTTCAATAATAGTTTTATTGTGGTTAATTGGAATATATTGAACCTGTAAAAGGCTCTAAGTTCGTAATGACCCTCAAAGGATCAATGGTAACATAAAGTATTGATCAAGGCAGTTGCAATATAAAAGGATGCATGTAATAGAATATATTCTCTATTTTAATAAGTAGAGTATTAATATATGGGTATTTATGAAACAGGTGTTTATGAATTACAGATATAGACTGATTTCTAGGTCAACAGCACAGTAAACAAACACAAGGAAGGGAACAGTCAGTGAGCTGAGTAATCCTGGGTGACGCCAAGGTTGTGCCCACCCCAGGAAGTGCTGAGGGGCCCCAAGGTCACATGCAATAACTGGAAGAAGAACTTGGCAGTTAGCCCCTGTTGGCACACACGATTACCAACTACAGAGAGTTCAACTGCGTGTCCCAAAAGGACGAATAAGCTAAGTTGCTAAAGGAAAAGGATAATTGCAGAAAGGATATAGGGAAAGGATAATTATAATCCTCATCTCAGGAGAAAAGATGTAGGGGTGGTCCTATTAATTCTGACAAAAGTCTTTAAGAAATGCATGTTTTAAAAATGCCAACACGCCCAGTCAATAAAATGTAGTAACAGAAGAATGGTTCAGGGACTGCTGGCTTTGGTGAATTTACAGGTTCATTATTTCTGGGAAAAATGCCAAGTTTCAAGAGTTAAAATCTGTATGAAAGATAAGCACTTATAGTCTCATGATATAAAAAAGTAAAACTCATGATGTAATTGTAAAAAAAAAATAAAAATGCTCCATCCAGTGCTCCTATAAGCAGGTCCAATATCTCATCCAATAATTCACTGTTAATACTCAGTTTCTGCAATGTCACATAAAATTGATAAAATCAAGGTGAGAATCAAAAGATTAAGATCCTAGGATGCTATCAAAGCAAATATAATAATAACCCTTGGCAAGTATAGGCTTTAATACAGAAATAATGAATGAGTATTGATGTTTTACGCTTTAACCATAACTCCAAAAATACTTTTTAAGTCATTGAATTTATATATATTTTATCTATTTGAAGTGGTCAAAAGAATCAGATATACTAGTTTGAAATTGCAGTTTAAATTATTTTAAAGAATTTAATTAGCCAGTTTGCCATCATTTAAATACTTGGGAAAGTTAGGTTTTAAATTTTGTATGTTCACAACTTAATCATTTGTTGCTGCTGGTGTTCCTGTCCTTGCTCAGAGGTCTCTGGGACAAAAGATCCATCAGCGAGAATCAAAAATACACAGAAAACTTCAGGCTGCAGGCTGCAATTGAGTCCCCAGAGAGTGATGGGTATTCAATGTATATGGCTACAGGTAGATATTCAATGTATGTATCCATAAGTATTCAGTGTATATTTCAGCCATGTACTTAGATGGTTACTCCTCAATCCTATGTTCCAAGAACATTCATCTTGAGAGGAGAGTCAATCAGATCTTCCTGGAAGGGACCAAATAGTAAGTATTTCAATCCTGGTGGTCCAAGAAGCAAAATCAAAGATATTACATAGATGCTCTATACCAAGAAAGAAAATAAATTTCCACAAATGTTTTCATAAAATTCAAAACAATAATGAGTACTCTTTTTGTAATACAAGTCTACATAGAAAAAAATGAATTCCTTTGGGGAAGGTCACATTTTGCTTAACTGGGATGCAATGTCAGTGTTCCTCCTCCCGAAACTGATGACAAATGTTCAATTGTCAATGATCACTCACACACTTTATCCATTTCAACTTTGAAAAAGTCTTTTCACACAGTTAGTTACTGACAAATACCGATGCCATCCATGGCTTATTATTTCAGTTGAGCACATTCATCATTTGGGAAACATGTATAGAAATCTACCAGATACTTTTCTGGGTATCTGCCTTTTTAAATACATCATTATGTTAATCACCTCCAGCTGAAGGTAAGGGGAAACCTCTTCAATCCATCAAAAGGATTTTTAAATTTAGAAACTCCCTTGTACCTGCAGGGAGGTCCAAAGTATGCACTGAACCAGTCTGAGCTTGGAAAATACGCCCACCCCGTGGGAAGTGTTTGGTATCACTGGAGACTCAAGCACCATGGGCTGTCATCAAAGTGACTGCTTCGGTTTAAGATTTTCATATGACTGATGCTTGCCCTGGGGTTTCGGGTTCATTAGGGAATGTTATGTCTGCCTCAAGAGTTAGTTTCCAAAGCCATTCAGTATTCCATTATAGTTGGGACTGGTTCTTCTCCTTAAGAAAAATTTCAATTTTGGATATGATAAGAAAAATTGCAATGAAACTTTGCTGCTGTCAAGCTATCAAAATGATACGTGGTAGGGTAAGAAGGAAATTCCTGACAAAAATTCACAAAACAGATCAAGGTTCAGCACACAAGAGCAAATGAAACACTACTGTTTCAGTAACACACGGTAGACTCAAGTATTTTCTGAAAAGCACCTGCTAATGAATAATACCATGAATAAGCTTTAAGCATCTTATATTTTTACAAGATTGGTAAAGTTGCAAACTAGGCTTTTTTTCTGCTTCCCACTTTTTATAACTGGGAGTTGTCATACATCTTAACAGATGCCACTTCGTGTTTACTGATTAATTTTTCCCAACCTGTTTGAAATATTTCCTCTTTAGTTATAACACACAGACCATTCATAGAGGCTCTTTTTTCACTTCAAAGTTGTCATTGACCTTTGGAATAAAAAACAACACGGGCAGTCAAGATGGAAGTGTGGGTAAACATGGCTCGCCTCCTTGCACAACCATAGCAAAACTCACAACTAAAATACAAAGCAACTATCACCCAGAATTGTCAGAAAATCATGCTGTATGGAAGTCTGACGACCAAGGAATTAAAGAAGTCACATTCATCCAGATGGGTAGCAAGGGCAGAGACATGGAGATGAGGACCAGGCAGTCCTACACCTATGGGTGGTGGATAAAAATCAGGTGGGATACCTGAGGAGTGAGGGATCCTAGCCCCACACTAGACCACCCAGCCAGGGGGTTGCAGTGCCAAAAAGACAAGTCCCCATAACTTCTGGCTGTAAAAACCAGTGGGGCTGGGGCAGCAGAAGAAACTGTGGATTCTCTGGAGTCTCCTCTTAAAGGGCCTGTAATGGACTCAGGACTTACACAGACTCACTCCCTCTGGGCTCCAGCACCAGAGCAGCAGCTGAAAGGGCAGCAGTGGCATACGGGGAGAAACAGGTGTCTGGCACCAGGGTGAGTGCCAGTGGACAGCTTCCTCCTACAATAGCTGTCCCTCCTACAAAAGGGACAGCTATTGTCCCTTTTCTGAGCCCTCCCCCACACAAAGCCACAGAGCAGAGACACCATATCTGAGACTCCATCAACCTGGTTCACAGGGGTTGCCCTGCCTGGCGATTACCTAAGGTTCTGCTCCATACAAGGGTGCACTTTTCTACAATAGGCCACACTACCAAGACAGGGAGTCAAAGCAGCTCTACCTAACACATAGAAACAAACACAGGGAGGCTGCCAAATTCAGGAGTTAAAGAAATATGGCCCAATCGAAAGAACAGAACAAAACTCCAGAAAAAGAACTAAACAAAATGGAGACTAGCAATCTATCAGATGCAGAGTTCAAAACACTGGTTATTATGATGCTCAAGGAGCTCATTGGGTACTTCAATAACATAAAAAAGACCCAGGCAGAAATGAAGGCTGCATTAAGTGAAACAAAGAAAAATTTACAGGGAATCAACAGTGGAGTGGATGAAGCTAAGAATCAAATCAATGATTTGGAACATAAAAAATAATAATAATTCAATTGAACAACAAGAAGAAAAAAGAATTCAAAAAAACAAGGATAGGCTAAGGATCCTCTGGGACAACTTCAAACATACCAACATCCAAATCATAGGGGAGCCAGAAGGAAAAAAGAAAGAGCAAGTAATTGAAAACTTATTTGAAAAAATAATGAAAGGTAACTCTCCTAATTTGGTGAAGGAAATAGAAATACAAGTCCAGGAAGCACAGAGTCCCAAACAAGTTGGACATAAAAAGGACCACACCAAGACACATTATAATTAAAATACCAAAGGTTAAAGATAAAGAGAGAATCTTAAAAGAAGGAAGAAAAAAGTGGAGAGTTACCTATAAAGGAGTTCCCATAAGACTGACAGCTGATTTCTCAAAAGAAACTGCTGCCTAGAAGGGACTGGCAAGAAGGGACTGGAAAAGCAAGGACCTACAACCTATATTACTCAATCCAGCAAAGCTATCATTTAGAATGGAAGGGCAAATGAAGTGCTTCCCAGACAAGGTAAAGTTAAAGGAGTTCATCATCACCAAGCCATTATCATATGAAGTGCTAAAGGGACTTACTTAAGAAAAAGAAGATCAAAACTATGAACATTAAAATGGCAATAAATTCACAACTATCAACAATTGAATCTAAAACACAAACTAAGCAAACAAGCAGAACAGAAACAGAATTATAGCTATGGAGATCATTTGGAGGGTTGTCAGCTGGGAGGGAGAAGGGAGTAAATAGGGGAAAAGGTGCAGGGATTCAAAAGTTCGAATCAGTAGGTGCATAATAGACAGGGGGGTGCTAACAACAGTGTGGGAAATGGAGAAGCCAAAGAACTTATACGCATGGCCATGGATATGAACTAAGAGAGGGGATTGTAAAGGGAACGGGGGATACTGGGTGGAGGTGGACAAAGGAGGAAAAACTGGGACAACTGTAATAGCATAATCAATAAAATATATATTTTTTAAAAACTTAGCATCAGTAACACCTTTTAGATTCCTCAAGAATCAAGAAAAAACATTTAAATCATTCACCCTGATGTTTAATTAACTATTAATGTTGTTCTCCATATTGGCAACTCTTTGGTTAATTACTCTCCCCAAAAGGCTAATCGTCTTAAGCAAGTTTATTTCCTGTGGACACATTTCTTTACTTGCTGCGATCAATCACTATTTAATTAACCCACCATCAGTAGTTTTCCTTATTTGGCTAACAAGGGAGCCACTCAAAACATACTGTGGCTTCTACCTCATTTTCACTTTTTACTCATCAAGAAATTCTGCTGTGATGATTTTTAAAAAATTTTTTTCTAATTAACTGTCAGGTTGCTGTGAGTTGTAATATTGTGAGGAGTGCTTAATCTAGTAGTGTTGATGTGGATTTATTTTATTTCGTTGTCATGAAATATTATTCATCTTTTAAATTTTACTCAACCATTTAAAAATGTAAAAGACATTCTTTGCTTGAGGACTATACAAAAACCAGCAGCAACCTGGGCTTGATCTGTGGGTCATCGTTTGCCCAGCCTTGGTCTAGGATGCATCTCTCTCCACTCCCAGATGCAGGACCTACGGTCACCTGGAAAAAAAAATACGTGATAAGAATCAATTAATCACCATTTATTGCCTTCTATTACAGGTAGGGTGGATACTGCTATACTAAAAGTGTGATTATTTCCCTGATTGTTTATAATCAAGTTCTCATAGAACCCATGCTTGCTCACATTTGATTAAGTCAGTAGCTTTGGGGGAACCCCCTTCATTATCTCTAATTTCACCCTTTATTTCAACTCTGCCAACATTAGAAGCACTTATACCCTTTTTATTGGAGGTCAGGACATGTGGTCAGTGGCAAGATACTACAGGCCCCTAATACACAGTTTATGCTATGAATTTAGACTTCATTTGAATTTGGAACAATGGGTTATAGAGAATACTATGAGCAATCTACACTAGAAAATTGAGACATTTCTAAAACTAAAAACCAGGGTCCTGGGGATCCAGGTCCTAGATTCATAATTCAGGATTCTGCCAAGGTGACTCAGAGGGGAGACCCCTACCATCCCTACTGGGTGTCAGAGAATCCCTAGCGTTCGGTCATCCTGGCTGATTTTCCACCCTTCTCCTCACCCCTTAGCTCCACGTCCTACTCACCCTTTCCTGTGCGGTCGCTCACTTTCGTGGCCATGGCTAAGCGGAGTCCTGGCAGTAACTGGGCCCCTCACATCAACATTCCACTGTATACAGCAGACTGAAATAAAGCAGGAAACGGTAAACCCCGTGCACACCAGGGTTTGTACATTACAACATCCCCTGCAAAGTTACTCTGTAGGCGTGGTCACTAGGAAGAAATTTGAAGCTTCTACTAATCCATGGAAAGATTAACCTAAGCAGGATCTATTAGTTCAAAATAGTGACGTCATCTGTTTCTATTTCACCTTTTGTGGCCTTTGTTCTTCTCCCACTTCACACCTCCTCGTTTCTTCCTGACTGAAAACAAGAGATGTTGGGCAGACTGCAACCACTGGTTCAATCTACAAACTTGCCTTCCATCTGCATGGGAAAGAGGCCTCAGGGATGAGCAATAACAACGGTGCTTCCCTTGAACCTCCACTCCCAGCTCCCATGTCCTGCTGAAGACCCAAAGCTAACTATTATTGTTTTAAGGGCCACCTCTTTACAATGGCAAAAGCACCCTTTTATCATGTGCGCATGGGGAGGGGAGCAAGGGAGAGACCTAGCACAATGCAAGTCTAGGAGCGGTCCCACTGAACCTGGGGCTGAAGCACACTGCAGAGAATAGGATTGGGGTCCAAACCTGTTTTACAGGATGGAGAGAGACGATTCTCCCTGCTCAAAACAAAATACAGTTCTGCCTTGGTGTGGGAAGGGAGGGGGATAAGAGTATTACTTTAAAAAGTTTCTTAATTGACTTTAGAGAAAGGAAGGGGGAGAGAGAGAAACACCAGCTTGTTCCACTTATTTACGCATTCATTGGTTGATTCTTGTATGTGCCCTGCCCAGGGATCGAATCTGCAACCTTTGGGTATCTGGACAATGCTCTAACCAACTGAGCAACCCGGCCAGGATCAAGAGCATTTCTTATATTCCAGCACAGCCTTCAGGAGTTGTAACGGGGCCTGAGCTCAAAGCCAGTTTAAGGATAATAAACCAATCAGGCAGTTTCTGATCGTTGTTACTGCCCAGATTGGCAGTGCCCTCTAGTGGGAAAAATTTAAACAGTCCTTACAAACTCTGATCTATACCTACTTCTACAAAATACCCACACACAGGCAGCTAAGAGGCAACAAACAATTCCATACAATCAGCTGAAATTCAAAAAACAAGTCGACACTTTTGTATTCACCAATCATAGGTAACACTGGTCACTTACTATGTGTGAGGCACTGCGCAAAGCAAGCACTTTCCAAGCTTTGCCTCCTCTAACCCTACAACTGCATGAGGGAGCTACTCAAAGCTGCAACTTGCCCAAGGCACCCAGTTCACAAACATCTAAATTTTAAACCCTCCTAAGAAATCTGACTCAAAACCACATACGCACACACAAGAACGACAGCAGAAATTTGGAAAACATTCGCTACACGTTGCTCATTTTCAGAATACTGATTCTGCTTTAACTTGCAATAATGAAATGAATGTTTCTGAATAATTTTTTTTACATTTCAACTAGGTCTCTTTGGAAAGAAAACTGAAGACTCAAATGATCTGAAAGGCTCTGCATCACCGCGCGTTTCCTTCGGCAGCACCGAGCCCAGTGATGCACGACACCCGCTGGACATCAGAGCTTCTGAATCCCCCTCCCAGAAACACCTTCAGGCCTGTGTGTTGTCTTCTCACAGTCTCTTCCCCAAACCCAAGCTGATCATTTGCTACCAAGTCCATCATAGTATCTACCACTGACACCTAAGACAAATCAACAGCCCTCCAAACATTATTTAAAAAAATAAAACCTATATTCTGGCAATTTATTTTACACTAAAAGAGAATAGGAGCCCCAGTAAAAGTAGCACTAGACCTCTGAACAAAAACCTAAACGAGGCCTGCCTTCTTTACTCCCCAGAGAAATGACTAAAATGCTCTTATGCTGTGGAATCAGTTTATAAGGACAAACTACCGGAAAGAGATTGGGAAATGATTGGTTTTCAGATTCAGTAAAAAAGTTCAACTTGACTGAAACCACAGATCAACGCAGGGATTTAACCCCCCTAAAAACGTTTAACATTCGTTTATGCTGCATCAAAAGCACGGGTTCCCTCTTGCCTGCAGGACAAAATCCCAAATTCTTAGCTGAGTATATTAAGTGGCCCTCAGGACACTTTCTCAGTCTCACTCAGAGAACAAATGTTCATGTAGCACTTCACATTTCTGCTGCGCACGATTCTAGTTTTGGGGGGAGAAAATCTGTCCTTGAAATGAAGAAAAATAAAGCTACAGTAAAGGGGCAAGGAATAATGGCATGGGGCTTGGTGGGGGTCAGGGTAGGCTTCTCTGATAAAGCCAAGGAGCGACTCATGGGGCGTTTGAGAAAACACTGTCCGGACGCAGGAAACTGCAGAGGCCCGGGCGCAGATCCTGCTCGCGGTGGAGAGCAGCCCTCCAAGGTTAACGTGGCTGCCTCCGAGCACGTGGGCTGGGAGGACACGCTCTGGTGTGGTCACGGTTGGACAGGTCAGCACACCACGTGGGGCTTTTTAGGCTACGGTAAGAAACATTTACTGAGCTGGGAAGCTGCTGCAGATCTTGAGAAGAGTTGTAACTTTATAGGTTGTGTTTCTAGAGGATCATTCTTGCTATAGTGTGGAGACTTGAATGGGGAGGCCAAAGTGTAGAAGCAGCCCTCTGACTCCGAGTGCCTCCCCCAGACAGGTGTATTGCCATATTAGTTGCTAGTATTTACTGCGGTCCAAGGTGCCACGCTTACCATTTAATCCTCAAAACAAAACTGCACAGCAGCAATTTCAAACGGGAAGGAAAACAAGGCTCAGGCAAGCTCACGTGGCTTATGCACAATAAAGAACTAGTAAGTGGTGGAATCATAAAATCTGCCAGGTACTATAGAGCAAGTTTCTTCCACAACACATGTCACAGCCTCGCGAGTCAGTAAATTCTGCATCAGACCTTTTTACCACTCATCTTTGCACGTAGCACCCTCTGCCCAGAAGAAATAATCTCGTGGATGGCAAACTTCATTTTTTTAGATCAACTCCAGGTTTCCCTGCTGGGTGAAATCATTCCTGATTTTTCCCAGGCCTCTTTGCTCCATCTTCCATGCCTTTCAGCGGTTGCTCCATCTTCACTTCATTGAAACAACTCACCTGGTGGCAGTGTAACTGTGTCTATTTATGTACTTCCACCACTGAGTGCACGGTGGTCCTGCCTTCTTATTCGTCATCCCCTCCCCCACACTGCACTCCCCTCTCCTCCATTCACCTCCACACACGTCTAGCTCAGCACCAGAAGCCAACCAAGAGCTAGCTGAATAGAGCAATAAGTTACTAAAGAAGCAAATGTAGAGACCCAGTCTGCTATAGCACCTTGGACATTCTGGTGCTACATTGTTTTAAAAACTGAAAAACATTCATCAAAAAAAGATATGTGGTGATGGATGTATTTTTGGGGGGGATATTTTCACGGTGTGCATGTATATCAAATCACCACAATGTATACTTCCAATATCTTACAATTTTGTCCATTATACCTCAGCAAAGCTGAAAAAATTAGCTAACAATAGCAATATGAAAAATAAAGTGAATGGATGTCAAATAGACTTATCCCATCATTTCACAACATATAACATATCAAATCATCATGTTGTACACCTGACACATTACCATCACCATTTAAGAATGGAAAAGTATGTACTCCAGTCATGCTGTTGAGTAGGACTCTGACTCATTTGTAAAATACAGACATTTAGACAAAACACTGAAAGCTGAAGAGAAGCCAAAAAAGTGAAACAATGAAGAAACATAAAACTTTGTCCAAATAAATAACGTAGGAACTGGAAACGTATTACCTGAAAGATGGAAAGCCCATCACTTTTGTTGGTTTTAATGTTAGAAAGACTGAAACGTGCATGTGAGAGTCTTTTTAAATCTATTGATTTTAGAGGTTAAGAGGAAGAGGTGGGGAGAGGGAGAGAAACAGCCATTTGTTTTTCCATTTAACTCAGTGCATCCGTTGGTTGATTCCTGTATGTGCCGACTGGGGATCAAACCCACAACCTTGGCGTATCATGACGACACTCTAAACCAAGAGCTATGTGGCCTCTTCGAAGGCAAAATTAAGAGCACTATGTGGAAGACTCAGAAAAACAAACTGGCTTCATGGAAGTAAGAATTGCAAACACAAGCAAAGCTTTCCGATCGCAGGGGCCGCTCCTATAAAGGCAAAGGGCCACCTGGACGAAAGCACTGGAAGCGAGTGCACTCCACCTCTGATACTGTCGGTCGCTTAATTCCGGAACACTTACTACAATAGCCCCAGATTCCTAGTTCAGAACTGTTTTTTCCAAAGTTATCAAATTCCTTAGATTGTGAAAATACGGACCAAAAGTTTCTCACTGTGCCTGTTTATTTTTTAAGATTTAGATTTTTAGAGTCAATGAGAGGGAAACATTGACGTATGAAAAAAACATCCACTGGGTTGCCTCTCACACACCCCCAACCAGGAACCTGGCCCGAAACTCAGGCATGTGTCCTAACTAGGAATCGAACTGGCAACTGTTAGATCTGCAGGAGGGTGCCCACCCACCCACTGAGCCACAGCAGTCACAGCTGTGCCTGTTTTCTAAATGGCCATTTTGCTATCTTACCTTTATGCCCACTTCTTGAACAGGGTATGTAATATGTAGCAAAACAGGGAAGGGCAGAGGAAGACAGGTGAGGCATTTTTTATTTCCCTTATGATGTTCTCTCCCACCAAAACCTTTCTAGAACCTGACCAGTTTCTCTGCCAGTTGTCAATTCATAGTCTCAGCACCACCAGTAACAAGGTGGGTATGAAGACATCCAGCACAGAATCAAGTCAGAATCCCAGAATGTGTGATCCCCCCTGGTGACCACGCAGGCCGAGCCCAGGCAGGCAATCTCTTCCTTCAGCCCTTCCAAGAGTACCACCTCACAGGCCAGGTGTCCTGCCAGCACCAGGGATGCTCGCTCTCTCTGCACCCCACGGAAGCAGTCACCAGCTACAGCTTCTCTGAACCCTGGAGGGCAGCTTCCTGCTTGGCGACCGAGACCAGCTCCCGTCTGGCAAACCAGTAAACTTTCTGTCATCCAGTTGAACAAGGCTTGAACCCACACCGCGGGACCTCTTCCAAGTTTGTCCTTCTTTAGGTATTCTCCCTCAGCTCTGTGGTACCACACCACGTTCTTATGTCTCTTTTGTCAGTTCGAAACTTTTTAATACTAAATTTCCCTTGCTTAAAATTACTGTATGGTTTCGGTTTCACATAGGGCCCAGAGCAACTTTCCCATCACACCAGGCTCAAAACAACACGATGAATACCACCCACTGAAAGTTTCCCTGTACGTAGTTCTGAATCTGTAAAACAGTTTCTATCTGATGGAATGCAAAATATATGCAAATTCAAAAATCTTAAAGTTTTGAGGGCTCAAGGGCTTACAAAGCTTACAGCTAAGTCATCCAAAATACTTACCCAAATGTTGATCTTATTTGATAAACAGCAGCAGCGACATCAAAAAAAAAAAAAACAAAAAACTTCCAAAATAAAACAAGAACTGTAATAGCTAAATAAGTGATGGGGGAAGGAAAAAAGAAAGCCAACCTACCAGTTTGGAGAACGTTAGAATGTTTGGATCAGGAAATAGAAGACTTGGCTTTAAGAAATCGCAGAGTACGCTTTAAATGATCGAGATGAAAGAAAACTGAGTATTTCAAGTATGGGAAATAATGCGCCAAAGGTGAGAACATTTCACAGGAAGTCTGGGAGAACCCAAAGAAAGCCCTTTCGTCGCAGCCAGCTTGCCGAAACCAACCATGAGGTTCCGGTGCTGGTGTGCAGCAGTGTCCTGCGGGGACCGGTCCCCCTCGGTGTCAGCTGAAAAGTGGGAGGCGGAATGCTGACAGTGGAAATAGGTGTCAGGGTGGACAGATGTCGCCACACTGCACTAAAAGTTGTTATGCTGTGACGAAGGTGGTTAACACGGATAAGTCCAGTCCAGGGTAAGGGCAGTGCAGAATAAGCTGGGATGGTAAAAAGCTAAGATTTTGTTCAAAAAGAAATGCTCTTAACCACAGGTGACTACGAAGGAGAGAAAGGAAGCAGAGAAGTAGGAAAGGGATAACTTCAAATATCACAGGAAAAATACCTAGTAAGTATTGCTGCAGAATGTGTTCAGGTCAGGCCTGAGTTTGTCCCCATTGTTGGGGCAGGCATTACAATCCCAACCAACCTCTCAGCAGGCGTGAAACATCCAACTCACAGACGGAATAGTAGGACGCGGTCTTTCACCTTTGAAGAAAGCCCAGGTGTTCAGAAATTATCCATTTTATTGGCCTATTACTTCTTTGTCTCCTTTCACACCACTTGCCTTTTGGCAAATTCACTGCATGACAGCACTTCCACCAAACAGGTTTTGAGACACAGTGAAAAGTGTGACAGGAAAATGAAACAGAACTCCAAATTATGAGTGACTGTATATATATTCAATCACTCAGGTGAGGGAAAGGGAATTTTCTCATGATTTATCTTCAAGCAACATTTTGGTGCAACTATATGTAATTTAACAAGACATTATCATAGACATTAAGTACAAAATACCAAAAATATCTACATATATACACTTCAACAAGAAATAACATTAAAAAACATAACTCAAACCAAAGACAGAGTTCCTCAATTTGGTCAGAAATCTCCACGAAGCTGAAATGATCATCACAGAAAAAACTAAAAGCAGAGTTCTTATAATAAAGAAAACACAGTTGAGTTTTACCTTCACATATGTATAACACTTTTTTCTCTTGATCTCAAATAACTTTTGGAATTAGGTTAAATATTTCTCATACAATTTAAAAAGTTAATGTCTTATTTAACATATTTCAATATACCTAAAGGAGAGAAAAAGATTGATATAATTTTATACTTGGAATGTCATTTTAAAAATCTAATTGTTCTCATTATCTGCTTTAAACTCCTAACTTGGCCTTCTTAATACTGTGGTCTCCTCTTTTCCCCTAGGAAATCTCAAAATAAAAATACGGAAATATTTAACACGTAGTAAACTAAATTACTTCTTTTCTTGAGCATTTATTGTTTCAATTTTTTTCTTAGTTGACCCTCCCAATATTTTTTAAAAGGCTGGAATTAATCATTTTGATAAGTTTATTTTCTTTTTAGGTAAAAGACTAAACTTCCATATGTAACAAACAGAAAATACTTTTGGTAAATATAATCAAGTTTCTTCAAATATTAGTTATAACATAAAATTTTAGAACAGGCTTATCTTAGTATTGGAGATATGTTCTTGCAAATGGAAGCACTAACCCAACTAGTGCAATTCGAAGTCGTTGCATCATAAACCCTCTGTAGATGCTGTCTAAGGATACGACATAGTCTGATCACCATATACTATGTAATTAGAAGTTTATTACGACATCTTTATCTTCCCTGTCTTCTTCAGAATTTGTCTAACAGTGGATTTTACCAGGCCGGGAGCATGGTTAACCCAGATCCACCTGATGTTCACCTGCTTCGAATCTGCAACAGCTAAGCCACATTTTTAATCACCAAAGTAACGCCTTGTTTGGCTGGAAGCAAACTGCTATTAGCTGTGAAGCAGAAGACCACACTCAGAAGACGGAATGAGACTGGCAGACACACCACAGAGCAAAGAAAACAAGCCTCTTGAGGCAGGGAGGGCCTCTCGAACTGGGCAAAACGACCTGCACAGCGTGGTTGCTCGGACTCAACGACCAAGAAAAAGCAGTGTTCGCTCTACGCTTTTGACATGTAAGTTCTAAAACAAAGGTTTTATGTAGTGCATTAAATTTGGAGAAAAGCAAAAGCAAATTCTCTAACCTAATATACTTAGAAATTCCTATCTGAAATAAAGCTACTTAGCCAAGATGCTGCCATTTGGGTCAAGTGTTAATTTGTAGTATTTGTATACATAGATGGATATTCTTTCATTTCATCAGGCTTTTTAATGTGCTTCATTAGTCACACTTTATAATTTAATCTTAGTTTTGTTGGTTAAGAATACAGCTCTGCTCACTTCCAGGGAGAGACAAACTTTAAAGACTACAGATTGTTTTAGAAAAAGTTCAGTTCTTACAAAATAACCTTGAAATAGAGTATTGCTTTCTAATTTCCCATGTTTGTTTTAAGTTTAGTCATAAAATTTCATAAAGCATCTGGTCACTGATCTCATAGTTTTTACCAATTTGACCCTAAAACTAAAATCTAAAAAATAATCTAATAACAAAATATTAAATTTTCAAATATCCCCCAATAATGTTTTGCAAACTCTCAAGTATTATCAAGATTATCTAACAGAGAATCAAAATCAAAGCAGTAATTAAATAAAGTTCTCTTGGATTTCACAACATAAAACAATATTCCTTTTAGCACTGAACCACCCAATTATTAAAGTTATTTGTAAATACAACATATCTTAAATATTTGATTTACAAAACTTAAAAATAACATACTTCCATATGGATAAGATATACCACAATTTTGATATTCCTCTAAGCTTCTCAAAAACAGATGCTAATTGTATCAAAGGTCTATTCCACTTCAAAGATTTTTAACTAGAAAGCAAGAAGATTTTCTTAATAATCCAGAAAGAGATGATAAAATGATGAGGGTGCTGAGGAGGGTGAAGTCCATGTGAGCTTCAAGAACAGGAGTCATCCACCTTTGGATGTCAGGCATTCGCTGGCCTGGAGACCAAAGTCCCACTGTAGGACATCGTATGGGTCCTTCCGGTCCACATTCTGGCATTTCGGTATAAAATGAGGATAGGTCACAAAGCTCTAGACATTTTCAAGTTCGTTTGTTTTTTAAATATATAATAATTGAACCAATCTGGAGCGTATGGCTTACAATAACTCTGCCAGTTAGGAATAGGAAAAAAATACGTTTTTGTTTTGTGGTGACTATTTATTGGTTAGACTCTTATTTTCCTCTTCACATTTTCGGTGACTGTTTCCCACTGGTATCATCAACCAGGTCTCTCAGGCGAGATAAATGGTGCAAAGCCCTTCATCAAAAAGTATAAAACATATTATAAACCAATAATTAAAGACTGAACAGGAACACAGACAGCAAGAAATGGTGATTACATTGTTTATTAACATCAAAATTAGTATGAGGAATGAATTTATAGAATAACTTAAGTATCAAACTGTGATGGAGTTTCCTTATAAAACTTTGATATCTAAATAATTGAGAGTTAAAATAATTCATCTAAAATTCTATAACAACACTTTAAAAAAAATTTATTTTGTGTGTTCAAGGCTTTTTTTTTGGCAAGTTAGCTGAGTAAGTTTAGTAAGAAACAATAATGGGTATCATTTGTTATCACACTTAAAACATTGTTTTCATGTAATTTTCACAACAGGTTTGTGAAATAATATATTTTATTTTGGTATACTGTGTATATCATTTCAGAAACAATTAATTTATTTTTTAATGTATACTCAAGACAGCTAAAACTCAAAAAAATAAAGGATCGGTTACGGTTCTCAGAAAAATTCATTTTTATTCAGCATGAAGAAAACAAATGACAGTTATGTTGAATAATATAATATTATACCAACAACCTTGTTTTCCCAAAAATAAAGCTAAGATTATAGTATCTGTGGAGAAAATTCAATCATCCCTCAAACCAGGAAGAGAAAGCCCTTAACTATCCAATCTTGCTCTAAAAACTGTACCAGTTTTTCCTCCCCTATCCTTCAGATCCTAGAGCCACTCAGAAAATATCAACCATGTTAATCAACCATAGTTCGGGTCTCCGATAAATAAGAGACCAAGAAAAACAAATAATATAGCAACGTGTGCCATAATCTCTAGTAGTCGATCACTAAGGTGAGCTAAGGGTGGTAACTACCACACCTATTCTGCAGTCTCTAACACAGGTTCAATAAATGCACGTTAAATAAAATACATCTTCTACTTTCCCCAAGATAAAGAGGTGGAAGTAACTAGCAGTGTTAATTAATTACTACATTTTATCTCTTTCTCCTGTCTTGGGCACTTACACCAATATAATTAATAAGAGGAGAATCTGGATTCTGCTACCCTTTTGGCAACTTCAGTTCATTTTCGAGATTCTCTTCTTTAACTCAATGACAATAACATACTCAAAGTTACTAAGCAACTAGGTAAAATTAACTAGACACTATCATTTCTACATTATCTAAAGAATTTTTTTCTTCCTAGAGATGCAGAGTTATGACAAAAAAGATGACCTGTAAATATACTCGAAACTCATCTTCCTTTTTCCTTTCAGGTTTGTTATTATACTACCTGTGACTCAAGTAAAAGAAATGGCAAATGACTAGAGAGAGGGTCTTATCTTACTCTGTTCACAACCCTAATGGCCACAGATCGCTTGGACTTCCCGGGTCTAGGAAACTGGATTGGGGAAAAAATCCTCACCTTTATTTTCACTAAATACTATCTGTATATTAGAATCTTTCCATCATGCTTGTAAGCAACAGACCAAAATCTGCGACCTTATATGCCACAGAAAATGGAGCTATTTTCATATCACGTTATAGTCATTGCAGGAATCTAAAATTCTTTTATCACTACTTCAAAATTGTAATAGTTACATGACAGGTTCAAAATGATAACAGGTTCAATGCCACTGCCAGAACACATGTTATCTAGGTCTCTCTGTTTACAGTCTAAAGGCTCTCACAGGACTTAACTGGCCAACTATTAGACAACTTGAAGCCCAGCTGTCTACCCGCTGAACAGCAAGGTCTCACTGGCAATCGGGAAATCAATGCTTTCCAAAATTCCCTTTCTCTATCTGCTGATCAACATGTGAAAAGGAAAAGCATACTACGATTTAATGCTTTTATTCAAGCTATGCAAAAGGTCTTCAAATTATGTTTTTACAAAATGACTGTTAACTTATCTATGCTTTAAATGTAGTCTTATTTTAAATGCATTAATAATCACATATTACTAACTAGAAATTTAACATTTTCATAACTGTAACTCAATATAACTAGTTTCCTTTCTAATCCCATATAGTTTATTTTACGCCTTTAAAAAACAATGTCAGTGAGAAACGAAGAGAGGGGAGTAGAAGGGAGGCTGCGGTGTGATGGGAAGGAATAAGAGAGCCAAGCAGAAATGAGGTCTTCCGTTTCCCTAGCTCGGCTGCACACACCAGCTGGCAGCTCCTTTCACCGAACCGGCACCCGCCCTGCTGAGAATGAATCAACCCACTTAGAGCAGACGCTATCCGAAGCGCGCCATTCGAAGGTACGTGTAGGGAGAGGTGGGGGGGAAACTGTAGAAGACTATTATTCTTGATTTTTTTCTAAAAAGGTGAAAAGACACCCTAATGGGGAAAACATAACTGTAAGGGTTATGATACAACACCGAGGACAGCTGAGTGAAATGGTGTCACCAAAGTAAAAAACTGTAACCTTGGCATTTCATGAACTCAGTACACCATCTTCTGCGGACACTTTATTTTCACACGACCAAACCCACAAATGCTTTTCCCTTCTGCTGTTAAGGAAAGACTTGTATACTTCCCCACTTTTCAGTTAAAGATGATGAAACTAAGAAAATAGGGGGATTAACACCTTTAGGGCATGTCAACCTTTTATCCAGGACATTGTATCTCCTGTAGGTTTCCATGGATATAGGTCAAATAATGATACAGTATGACTACAGCTCTTCCAGAGGGAATACATGAAAACACATGTCATGAACAAGCCGCTCACCCACCATATCCTCACCAATACTAATCTCACATTGCTGCTATTGTTCAGAAATGAAAGAGTATCAATTTAGGCCATTCATATTCCCTGTATTTTACATGTCTAAGGTTATCTCATAGGGTTCTAAGAACATTTTAAATAAGAAATAGCACAATATTAAGAGAAAACTTCAGTACTAAACAATATGTCCCAAGAAGTTTAAAATACCTATCATACCCTTAGAACCACTTCATTACATCCTGTAACCTTCTCACTGCAATCCAAGAGGCGGCTAAAACAGACCCACACATTTCCATAAATCAGTACAGAACACTTACTTTTGAAGTGAGCTAGTAATAGGAACCATACTTTCCTTCAATTGTAATTCAGAGAAATCATCTTCTGAAACCTATTATGAAAAACACCAAATGAAACAAAATACTGAAAACATTTTATAATTATAAACTTAAATACTATTTAATGTGATTAAAGAGAACAGGAAAAAATACTGTCTTCATTTCCAAAGAAATAATTCTAGCAAATAATTTTCAGTAAAGCACTATTTTTATTTTCTCTTTATTCTAAAAACACAGCTACTACGTAGAGTCATCTTTCGCTCGCCCTGCAGTATATGCTTCTGAATGTATGCCCAGTGAAAATCGAGTATTGGCTTGAACTGATGACTTCTATGAACTCGGTTACGTCTCGATGATGTTTAAAAGGGGAGGGAAAACAAAGATGGATCGCACGCTGTATGTTAACGTTGTGATCATTAGAAAGGAAAGAGAAACAGTGAGAAGTAAACTCAACAGAGCAGGCTGTGCTAGTTCCCAAGAGTTAACCCACTCATTTTTAACAAAAACTGAATTTCAGAAAGCTCTACTGAGTAACAATAGCAATGACAACAAAAACATTTCTTGAATATTTAAAGGTACTGTTATCTGTAAATAATTTTATTATTATTTCAGTTTTTACAACTTTTTCCTTATTATTATTATTATTAGCATTTTTTATTCTCACTGGGGGACATTTTTTTATTGCTTTCAGAGAGAGGAAGGGAGGAAAAGAGAAACATCCCTCTGTTGCCTCCCATGCACGCCTGGTCCCAGGAGCACACGCTCCCAGACCTGGGGGTGTACACACCTAGACCAGGGGCCAAACCCACCACCTAGGCACGTGCCCTGACTGGGAACTGAACCCACAGCCATTTGGTTACAGGACAGCACTCCAACCAAGCCACACAGGCCAGGACAT
Organism: Anoura caudifer; assembly: GCA_004027475.1. Classification (NCBI taxonomy): domain Eukaryota; kingdom Metazoa; phylum Chordata; class Mammalia; order Chiroptera; family Phyllostomidae; genus Anoura; species Anoura caudifer. Next base: position 104,094 of record PVKU01002461.1, read on the forward strand.
TATTTAAGTTTTTATTATTAGGGTAAGTATTTTATTAATAAGGTATTTATTAAGTTTTTAATCAGGTGCCAAGCACTATAATAAGTACTTGATATAATCTGTCTTAATTTCTCAACAACTTCATTTTACAGAAGAAAAAACTGAAACTAAAGAAGTACAGATATTGCACTTGCTAGTAAATGGCAGAATTGGAATTTAAACCAGATTGGGATTATAAAAACATTCTCCCAAGTTATAAATAATAATATATTCATGAATACTATACTACTATGAGGAAAATTCACTCCTACAGAATAGTAGCCTAAAGCAGAAACATATTTCCAAATTCCTACGAAACACATAAAAATTCATTGGTTTTAAAAGAAACTTTAGCCCTGGCCAGTGTGGCTCACTGGGTTGGAGCACTGTCCTATAAACCAAAAAGTCACGGGTTTGATTCCCAGTGAGGGCACATGCCTGAGTTTTGAGTTCGGTCCAGGCTGGGATGTGTACGAGAGGCAACCAATCAACGTTTCTCTCTCATATCCACATTTCTCTCCCTCCCTTCCCCTCTCTCTAAAATCAGTAAACGTGTCCTCAGATGAGGACAAAAAAACAAAACTTTACAGAACTGTCTTCAGAAGTCAATGAACACATAGCACAAATTTCAGGTGACAAAGTACGTGGAGAAGTCCAATGGTGAAAAGGTTTTCCAGATCCCCCCAACCTATACATACATGTCGACTACGCAGAGTAATTTCGTAGGGCATGAAAACAACAACTCTTAAATCCTGTCACACTGTAGTTGTAATACCATCATATCTAAATAAGATGTTGAATTCATTACCATAAACTAAATAATAAAAAATCCATTCCAGAATGTACAACTGCAGAAATTTAATAGTGTTCAGTTTGAATAAATCACTTTCTTTTTATATATATGTGTATATTTATAGTATCATTTATGCTATTACAGTTGTCCCACTTTTCCGCCCTTTGTCCCCCTCCACCCAGCCCACCCCCACTTCCATAATCAGCCCCCTCACTGCTGCCCATGTCCATGGGTCCTCACATGTGTCCTCTGACTCATCCCTTCACCTTCTTTCAGTTAGTCCCCCCTCCCCACTCCCCTCTTACAGGGGGTCAGTCTATTCCACGGTTCCAGGCCTCTGGTTCTATTTTGCTCATTAGTCACTTTCTGAAAAAAGTAATAATACAACTCTACAACATATGTTATGTGCTATGTTTAACATAAAACTAGAGGTCAAACTAAAAAAGATCTAGAAATAAATCCTATCTCCTCACGGACCCCAACTCATACATCAAGTTTGTGCTCACTCGCTTCGTTTCTCCTCTTGGCTCTGTAGTTCTGCTCTGGTTAAAGCTTTGTTGTACGGCCTGAAGATTAAACAACATCTGTTTCAGGGCTTCAACGGGGCCGTGGTGTTTCCCTCCAGAAAGGGTACAGCTCTAAGAGTTAAAACAGATGAACAACTAACCATCCAAATTCAGGGGCAAAAAGTTCTGTTTTGTATTATTCTTCCCCAATGCAAAATTAATGCAAAAGTCCAAACAACACATGCCAACAAAGTGTCTTAAAAATTGTAGGTAACTCGTCACCTCTCCTTACCCAGCTCCCAGATGCAGTTACTCAGTGACAATCGTCATGAACAGTACGGCATTTCCTTTCTCGTCTCTGCCCTTTTAAAATGAAGGGCGCTTGTTTACATTGGCAATGCATTCATTTAGTACATTTAAAATCACAGACTTTTTAGAACTGAAAGTCCCCCAGAGAGCAGGTAAGCCAACCTGCTCTTTTCAGGTATGTAAACGGAGCCTGGCTGTCAGCTGAGCAAGGACTGGAATTTTAAACACAGTATTCTCTACACACATTTAGATAAGTTTTGACCCACAGAATACTGGTGTTCCACCTCTTCATGGGCCACATATTCCTTGCTGCCCAAACAACACTCGTAACTCAACTGTCACCGGTCTTACCTGCATCCAAAGGAGGCAACAGCCCTTAGCCACGTAAGTGGTCAGGATTCTTTTAAGAGACTCTGTAAGGGATATTTTTTAACTTCTTTTTAAAATTCTTACCAATCTATTATTTTTACATTATTCACATGAGTTGCTGTGTCCTGAAAACTATCCACAAAATGGCAAATTGGCCTCTTAAGATGTCTGTAATTTAAAATTTTTTCAACATAGACAGTATACCATACGTACAGTTTAAACTTCAAGGCTAGAGGAAATTGTTGACTAGCATAAGAATATTAGAAGTGGGCTCTCACTGGTGAAGAGATGCAAAGTTAAGCATAAGAGCTAAGAAGATTTTAAAGGCACTTCACAGCTATATGAACACAGTGTAGGAAACTACTATTCTGTGAGTCTGAAACTATTAATAATGCAGACTAGTCCTGAATCGGAACTGTAATTGAAAAAAAGAAACACGATGTGAGAAGTAAAATGATGCAGCTGCTGTGGAAAACGGCGCGGCAACTCCGCAAACACAAGCACGGAACTAGCGTCCAACCTGCAGCTCCCCTTCTGGTCACGCACCCAGAGGTGAAAGCGGAGACTCAAACAGAAACTTGTGCACCCACGTCGGAGAGGAGAAGCACTATTCACAGAACGAAAAGTTGAAAGCAGCCCGTAATTTCATCAGCAGATGACTGGATAAGCAAAACATGGTACATACCATGGAATAAGGAAGGGAATTTTGACACGATACAACATGTGAAGTAAGCTAGTCACAGAGGACAAACATACGATTCCTCCAACAGGATGCTATGGATAGAACTGTGTCCCAGATTCTCGTTACAGCCCTAACCTTGAATTCAGCTGTATTTGGAGAAGGGCGATGGGAGGTGATCAAGGTTAAATGAGGTCATAAGAGAGGGAGCTTTGACACCATAGGATTAGTGTCATTATCAGAGGGACATCTGAGAGCTGGAGGAAAGGCCACGGTGAGGACACGATGAAAGGCAGCCACGGACAAGCCAGGAGGAGAGCTTGTTCGCAGGCACAGAATCTGCCAGCAGCTTGACCGTAGATTCCCCAGCCGCCAAACCTGTAAGAATAAAAACCTGTTAGGCCACCAGCCTCCAGCACTTTGTCTCGGCAGCCTGAGCAGACTCACACGTGTAAGGCTCCTAGAACAGTCAAGTGCACCGAGCCAAAGCAGAACGGGAGCCAAAGCAGAACGGGAGCCAAAGCAGAACGGTGCGGGCCGGAGCTGAGGGGAAGGGGCGCGGGGAGTTAATGCAGACGGGGTACAGAGTTTCCATCGGGGAAGGCAAACACGTCTGGAGATGGGCAATGGCGACGGCTGCACAACAATGTGAGGGCACTTACTGCACAAAACTGCACACTTAAAATGGTTAAAATAGTAAGTTTTATGTTATATAGACTTTACCAAAATCAAATAAAGAAAAAAGAATCAGGGCATAAGGATCCAGTTAGGCTTTACCCTGCCCCCTTGGAGACAGCGCCCGAGGCACTCCCTACCTCTGCACCAGCTGCACTGAGCCACTGGTTTGGGAGAATTTCTGGTCACCCGAGGGCGACCGTAGGGTCGCAAAAGCCTGCCTCTGGAACCTGCGGTCTGCTTTCCGTGGACTCAGGCAAGGCAGTGGTCAGAGCACCTAAAAAAGGGGCTCCAGAACAGGTCATACAAGTATCCTGTGCCATTCACTAAAGAACATTTATGAATGTTGGTATGTCTGACAGAATTTTTTCTTGAACTTGTCATTAAAACCTTGCAGTGAATATATCTGAGAATTTTTTGTGTTCACATATTCAAGAACAAACAATTTAAGCTCAGATAGAATAAAAAACGAACCACCTAGTGCTGTCACAAATGAACAAGATGACCGTGCTGAAAGGGGCTGGGAAAAAGTAACTAACCACAGTGTCTTTGGAAAATGGTATTTCGACTGTCTTTTGTAAGGGTATTGACACAAAAAACTATACACAAATGTTATCTAATTAGTAAATTTGTTTCTTACAGGCTTATTGGTTAGTAATTCTGAAACTATCTGTATACTAAGATTGAACAGATAAGTAAAATTATTATAGGTAAGGAGTCAGCATTCTCACCAGTGGAGAAAGAAGTTACAAAAAAGGAACAGGAAAGACTACGTCAAACACTGTGGGACTGGACTAGAATCAGAGAGATAAGTACAAACTCACAATTTTATACATACATATAAATATACGTATAAATAGAGATGTGTACGTGTGGGTTAGTAAACACACATGTTTCCTAGGCCTGCAGAGAAAGTCTAGAATGAATAGCAACCCAGTAGCAATGGGCACACCCAAAGCCTAGATCCTAGTTTCTAAACACCATTTTCCAATCAAAAGAACACAGCTCCTTGGAGAAGTGTCAAAAAAGGAATGGGGACATGTCAAAAAGACACAGAAGCCAACCTGAAGGAACTCCTTACAGCCTACACTAGAACAATTTGAATACAAAATAGATAATAATATTGTGTTGTAAAACTAGAATAAAACAAGTATCTATGAGTCTCTGATGATATGATTTAATAAACAAATACATGGGGGAGAAGGAGCAGCTTTTCCTTATATGAGAATTTCAATTAATAATGTAAAAGAAAAGAAAAGACCACCAATGGATACTGTAACTAGTGGATCAAAGTTTCTGACTACTTGCATAGTCTCGAAGTATCTCTTCTCACACATTTACTCATCACAAGGGCAAACTGTAATTTTACTAAAGAGAAAGCCAGCAGACACCAAGTATTCAAAACATATTTCTATAATTTTATATATACATACATATTATTACCATATTAACATACTGCTATGAACTGAATGTCTGTTCCCCTGGAGTTCGTGTGTTAAAACCTAATGCCAATGTGCCAGTACTCGGAGAAGCGCGCGGAGCCCTCATGAATGGAACTTGTGTCCTCGGAAGAAACACAGGAGAGCTCGCTTCCCCTCTTCTCGCTGCCACGTGAACACGTGGAGAAGACGGCCACCTACAAGACTAAGAAACAGGACCTCACCAGACACCTTGACCTTAGACTTTTCAGCCTCCAGAACTGTCAGAAATAACTGTTTAAAACTTAAGACACCCGGTCTATGGCCTATCTCAGCAGTGCAAACTAAGATATATTATCTGTATACCAACGGTATCAAAATATCACAAACCCTCTCTGATATGATGCGCTGAGAAGGGCACACAGCATGATTTGTTGCATTCTTGCCAAAAATGCATAACCACCTTCTAATCATGAGAGAACTTCAGACTAACCCAAATTGAGGCATGATCTACAAAACAGCCAACTGACCTGTATTCTTCAAGTGTCAAGATTGTGACAGACAAGGAAAAACTGAGGAATTGTAACTGAACGGAGTAGACTAAGGAGACACTAAGGCAACTAAATGCAACACTGAATCCTGGACTGTGTCCTGAAACAAGGCCCTGGAAGAGAAACTGGTGAAATCAGCAGAAGGTCTGCAGCTGCGGGAATGGAATTGTGCCACGTTAATTTGTTTGTGGTCATTATGCTATGTCGAGATGTTAACAGTAGGGAAGCTGGGAGAAGGATGACGGGAGCCACGTGTATTATTTTTGCAAGTTTCTGCACAAATGAAATCACTAAAAACAAACAAGTAAAACCACCCTGGTAGCGAGGCTGCTGTACGCGTATGGTCAGGAGAAAAGGAACCAGTTGCTTAGTATTCAACACGTATCCACCTCAAACTTAAAAATACTTGTGCAAATCTGTTCCTCTACCACTGCTCCTTATCTAAGAGATGGCACCATCCAATCCTTTAGTTGCTTGGCTCAAACGTCTTGATTCATTTTTTAAATCCTCTCTATCTCCATCCTACCAGGTCGTTCTTCAAAGTACACCTAAGTCTAACTATTTCCAGCCTCCTCCCACGTACCCACGTACCCAATCTATTCAGGCCTCACAATCCCTATCCTGAATGACTACAAAACCCGCCAACCTTTTCTGCTCCTTCTCCAACTGCTCTTAAATCTATGCTTATACACCTACCATTTTATATTTTAAAATGTATTTCTGAAGATTTCATTCCTCCACTCAAAACTCCCCAGTGACTTCTCACTCAGATAAAATGTAAAATCTTCATTCCACAGTTCAAAAGTCCCCACATATCTGGCCCCTCATGACCTCTCCTCTTTCCTCTTAGCGTCCTTTCCCATGTTCCTGCTGAGTGAGCTACACTGACCGGACCCTGACACTCCTGGTGCCAAACACATCTCTGCCTGGGGTCTCAGCATTTCCGATGACTTCTGCACGTAAAGGGTCATCTCCCCACGGGCATGTGGGTTATTCACCCCTGCGAGGTTTTCGTTCATTAGAGAGGCCATCCTGACTACTCTATTTAAAACTGCAGTCTCATTTCTCTTCCCCAATTAATTTTTCTTCATAACACTAATAGTACTCCCTTATATATCACATATTAAATTTTTGTTTAGTTTGTCTCTTCAACTAGTGTACAAAAATCTAAGAGACAAGGATTTCTTCTTTTTTCACTACTAGGAATACAGTTCCCAAAAAAGTGCTTGGTACTCAAATATTTGTCAAATATTTGATAATTAAACTTCACTTACCCAGCACCTGCTGTACTATCTTATATAGAGTGCTAAGGTCTGTAGTAAATTTCAATGGAGGAAAAAAGATATTTTATGAAATTTTTTAGCTAATTTTTATTTTGAGTATTCAACCTCTCAAATCTAGAATGTTAAGAACCTAAAAATATTATTTGAATATTTAACACCATGTCTTGTGTTTCTAAATCAAACTGTACATCATTACTTATGTGCAAATATACACATTTATGTTTTATTTTGGGGTTAACTGCAAGATGAATATACACCGATTTAGTAAAATTAGATAATGATTTTCCTATTTTAAAAATTATACAGATTTATAATTTTATTTTAGAAACACAAATCTCAATAATCAGCTGCGCTATGGGAAAATACAATGGTATGTTTTATATGTTTTCCAGAAAAAAAAATTGTAATGACAACTTAAGCTCTCTATAAGAGTCCAATCTCAGGTCCCTTTACTGCAGCATGCTCAACTAAATTATCGATAATTCTAGGAGAGATGGTTTCATGCAGGGGAGTCCAACCCATGGCCCACAGGCCCCACACGGCCCAGGATGGCTATGAATACGGCCCAACACAAAATCGTAAATTTACCTAAAATCCTTTATTTGCTCATCAGTTGTCATTAGTGTTTGCATATTTAATGTGTGGCCCAAGACAACTCTTCTTCCAGTGTGGCCCAGAGATGCCAAAAGGTTGGACACTTTTCATGGATGGTTGAAACTTTCACTGGATGTGTGTTCGGGAAGAAGGGATATGGGTCATTTTTTGTTTTATAATATCTAAATAACTTAGAAATTAATATCTACATATTAGTAATCTTTTAATAAGTTAAAAAGATTTACCTTTACTCACCTGATTATCATCATTTAAAAAGTTTTCAAGGAACCCTTTATCACACTTCACCCTTGAAGCCTGTTGAGGACTATCCTCAGAGTTAACAGGAACAGGAGATTTGCTAAATAGAATTTAAGATAAAAGATAGCAATTAAGTTCCCAATTTATAAAAATTAGAAAGTATATAATTGAATGGTTATCATTTAAATATAAATGGTCACCAAGGAATAATCACTATAAGTATGATTCATATTGACTTTGCTTGGTAATTCTCTCTTTTCCCTTAACTGATAAGAGAATCTAACCCTCCCTATCTCCTGCCTTCTCCTGTAAAGCTTTAAGAAAAGATGAAAATGTCAGTTTTCAAATAAAGAAGTAAGCCTTCAACTGTAGGCTATTCTTATTGCTCACTTGTTTGAAAAAGCAGTACATTTTTCCAATTAAACACCATTAGTTACCCAATGATAATACACAAAAGTCCCACAAACATGAGATTTTCTACTGGGATGGCACGTCAAAGCGATAAGGCAGACATCCCCCTCCAGAGCTAGTGTTAACAAAGAAGACAGATTAGAGAAGGAAAAGAATCAATTTTGAAATTGTAATTCCTGAGTCCAAATTCCAATCCCACTCACTATATGACTTTACATAATTTATTTATCTGAATTTTGATTTCTACATTTATAGTCCCATTTATCTCAAATAAATCTTCTATAAATTAACTCTATGTACCTGTTACATTTAATAAATGCTCAATAAATATTAATTTATTTCTTGATGTAAGGGGTAGTAGAAAAAAAGGGCATGCCCACCAAAAGTAAGAAATTTCCCCAAACCAAATTCTGTTAGTCAGAGAATAAGCTCATTCTTTTATTTAAATATCATTATGAAATGTGCTTCTAACTGAAGTACTCAGATATCTAAGTCTTTTTATAATATGTAATTGTCACAATGCTAATTTTTCTTAATTCACAGCATTTTATTATTAATTCATTTGATTTGTAATTCACTCAGAGATTTTTATTGCTCTCAAGTAGTCTCTTCTCCCATTCTTTATCAAAAGAGTTTGTACATCCACCTACCATTATCAAAAGCATTTACCTAGGTATACAAGGACTCATTATACTATTCTTCCACTTTTGTATTGGAAATTTTCCCATATAAAAACTTAAACAAAAAAGCAATTTTCTGGTTGTTGCTGTAGTCAATCTTGTAGCATATTACTTTCAGTACATCCAGGTCAATTTTGTTTTTAAGACAGATTGATGACAATTGGTCAATGTCATATTGAGGCCAGGTCTATCCCTCCTTCTCACAATCCATCATTAATTTTATATCCAAATATGCCCATCACTATATGAATTCAGTCTTCTAAATATCAACTACTGTATGCAAGGTACTGGGCCAAACCCCTGATGGTGGCAATTGTACTAGTCACAGGCTCTAGTATCTAGTTACTAAATACATTAACAAATTTTACTCTTAAATATCTGATATTATTTGCTCACCCATTTTGGTTCCAACTGAAAGCAAAGTATTGTAACTATGGTACTTTACAAATACAGAAAACAACTGATAAGAAATTAAGAAATAAGAAAGATAAAAATTAAATGAGATCATTATTAACCCATTTTTAGAAAGAAATTATTGAACCAACAATTGAGAAATCAAACTAAACTAAGAAAAAAATATTCTGAATAATCACCATAATTACAATTTACAAGATCATCATAATGTCCTAACATAAATACCTTTATTTATTTTCTAACCAATTGAATCCTCACACAAACGCCAAAGAAAAATAACTTGTACAGGGTTTTGGTGAGGAAGAGACAGAGCCGGGATTCCAAACCAGGGTCATAATCAGTGTCCACATTTAAAAAAAAAAAAAGGATATTCAACTGAAAAGTAATCAGACAGTATCCAGGAATTACTAAAGACCATCAATGACAAAACAAAAGTATAGACAACTGAATATAATAAGTATCAGAACCTAAGGCAGGATGTAGGGTTACCAAGAATGCATATCTGGTAAGTCCAGATATAACAGCATCGCTAAGACACTAAGAAAAAGCTTTCCTATCTTAACTCCCAGTCCTTGTTCCATGCTTATATCCAATTACCTAGGTGAACACTTTTTTTCTGAAAAACCACTGAAAAGTTAAACACACAAATGAAAACCATCTCAAAAACTACAAAGATTTACAGAATAGACGATATATAAAATGCACAATCAATCAAGGGTGATAATGACTGAAAGAGAAAGTAGAATGTAAATGAAAAGAAATGGATAACTAATACATGGGAAGAATACAAAGGGAGAAAAAATTTAAAATGAAAGTATTAAGAATTTCATAGCCTTCCTCCTTCTGCAAAATAGTTGCTTTTGGTTCTAACTCCTCATATTACACATATATGAATACCTTATAGTGCAACAAAAGGAACATGTAACAAAGGCAACAGTTATATAGTGTATCTAAGTTGTGAACATTACACCGTCTTCTGGTAACAAAGGAAAAACTACAATATAAAGCAAAGCAATTCCGAATTCTATGTTCTACAGAATTACTGTTGCTAATTGTCATTAAGTTATTCAAAAATAAATTGGAGGTTCACACATTTTTCATTTGGAAAACTAATGACCTCATGTGACTTTTCCATTATAACATACTTACAAAGTAACAGGAATATTTTCCCATGATCTTTCTGCTTCAAGTTTATCTAATGAACAAGGACTGTCGTCCTGTTTCATAGACTTCGGTAGTTCTTCAGTGCAATGCTCTAGATTTCTCTTGGCTTTCAGGATAAGCAATTCAATTTTGTCACCTATTTAAAAGACTATATTAATTCTTTTTTTAAAATGCAAAGCACAGCAAAAATCTCACAAAAGCAACAAGAATTCAGATAACTTGGAATATAAACACATCTATAACAGCGAATTATGTCAAAATGTGACATTTCAAACAAATAAAAGGGAGAAAAGACATTTTCTATTTACAAAATGCTACATAAATGAAAACCATAGGAATTCAAGAGATCTTCTATCACCTGATCATTATGTCAAGAATGGAACATAAAAGTTCCTAGATATTAGGTCAAATTACAGCATTTTCCTTGGTTCTTAAAAACAAACAAAAAACAATTACCACTGAATGGCTTTTTGGATTCTCCTGGAAGAAGTGGATGTTCGCATTGACATTGGCTATGTTCAGAATCACATTTATATCCATTACCTAACCCTTTATCACCACTCAAGAAATCCGAAATGTTTGGGGGTTCAAAAGAATATTCAAAGCAATCTAATTTACTCCTAAGTTGAGAAGTTCTTTGTGCCTGATAGCTATGTCTTGGGGCACACCGCTCTTCTTTAAATATTTTATGAATCCTTTGGCTATTTGTGTCAGGTAGCAAGTCCCGACTGTGGAGCCAGACTGGGTATTTGAAATCAGGTATGCTAGTTATCCCTGAAACATTAAGGTCAGATTTCTGGCCAGTGAGCCATCTTGGGTAATTCTTTTCAAGACTGTGTTCTGAACTGTCCTTGAAAGATGATTTCTTGGAAAAAGATAAAGATGGTCCAGAAACGCATTTATTAGTATTATTTACAAGTTTTAAGTTTTTTAGCCTACGAGACTGCTTTCCATTTACACTTGTGTTTACTAAGTTATCCTTGCTCATGGCAGTGGAGGGTTCTTGAAAATTTTTATTCTTTTCGGTGTCCGATGAACTCAGTCTTCCAACGCCTTTCTTGGTTTTCTTGCTAATTCGGTGACCTGGTCCAACACAAGTAAAAGGAAATGACCCATCTGCTGGAAGTTTTAATAGATCATCAGTTGTTAAGCTAATGGAGTCTATGTCATCAGTAGTCCGTCTTCTGGAAGATAAGGAGCTTTTTCTGTGATCACAATTTTCAAAAGCTAAAAAACAAAGCATAGCCGTTTATTTTCCACTATCACATATAAAAATACTTCAACATATTCAAAAGTGAATGAGAATTAAGAATTTAAGAACCATTTTTGCCACTCTCCTTTTATCTTCATCAAAGCATTGACTAAAAGGTATAGGTTGATAAAAATAGGATGCTTTTTTTACCTCACACCTCCATCTGTTTTAACTAATTTCTACCCTTTTCTCTCCCTCCTCCTGAATTTTACCATGTTCTTTAACTTACTGTTTCTTCAACTTTTTTCATCTAGACATACCCAAAACACTGATGCACTCACATTAATCCTGGTCACTCAATACTGGCTGCAACACAGGGGGAAAAAATGTGAATTAGGTAGTAAAAAAATTTGCTTTCTTGCCTGCTAACTCTTCAATAGCATTGACACACAGTAAGTAGCTGTTCTAAATCTCCTCTTCTAGAATAGTGCCCACATCCTTCTAAGAGTCGAAAGCAAACTTTTTCCATATGATGGCTATTCCGTAAGCGCTCAGTAACTGGGTTATCAACAGATGCATTTTCCAAATCTGTATTCATAAAAGCCTTACCAAGTAAAAACCCTTAACGTGCCCTGGCTGGTGTGGCTTAGTGGATTGAGTGTCAGCTTTTGAACCATAGGGTTGCCAGTTCGATTCCCAGTCAGGGCACACGCCTGGGTTGCTGGCCAGGTCCCCAGTGGGGGGCACACGAGACGCAACCACACACTGATGTTTCTCTCCCTCTCCCTTCCACTCTCTCTAAAAATAAATAAATTAAAAAATAACCTCTTAACATATTATGAATATTATTGCCCCAGAGAATACAGATTGGGAAGACTAATATAACACTGTGCCATCAATTGGAATTGACCTGGTATAATAAGAAAGGCTGAGTGAGATTCAAAGTCATCACGCAGTAAAGGAAAGCTAGAACCACCAAGTCAATGCTCTTTCCATCATGCAGTAATAAAATGGGTTAAGGATTAGGGACAGCCACCTGCTATGATTCATCAGCTTCCCCTCCAAGGTCACAAGGAGATCTTAGCTGAAAATCCCCGAGAACTAGATAATTACAGAATCTTTTAAGAAACATATCCAGATCTCAACATTATAAAAGTCATTTTTACCCCAAAAGAACAAAGAAAGAAGCACGTAGTTTTCAAAGACTACAACACATCTCTCAAATGCTTTAAAATCAGTGGAAAGGAGGAGGAGGAGGAGAGGAAAAAAAAACATACTGTTGTTTGGTTTATAAACATAGCCGGAGAATTCTGGCACATTAGCAGGGCGTTTGTAAACGTTCATCTTTCCAGTGGTTACACCAGGACACATCCGGCTTAGATCAAAGTCATCAATATAGGCCTGCAGAGCCTGTGACGCAGAACTGTACAGTTTATCCTTGTACTGAAAAGGGCCATCGGAGTCAGAGGAATGACTACCACTCAGGCTGCAGCTTGCCAGCAAAGAAGATACCGAAGATTCCCGAGAACAAACTCTCTGTTTTGTATTTGATTTTGCCATGCCTCCCTCAAAATGGGTTATTTCTGTTCAGTTCTCTTAGAAATAACTGTAATACAAAAACAAAAGATTAAGGTTCAAAGTAAAAAGAATAACAGCCATATGCAAAGAAATTACTAAATATGTGAACTTTTTATAATTTTCGTTTAAGAATAACATCCATTATCAATAATGCATTTTAGGCAATACACATTATAGATTTCTATTATTTTAATTATTATGAACTCCATCATTTATTTAGAAAACATTTATTGAGTACCTACTATGTGCCTAGAATTAGACATACTAAAATTATCTAAGAATATGGATGGAAAGTTCCAAAGAAAGAATACTCACTTTTTAATTCCTAAAAACTACTGAAGTACCTATACTCTTTTCTTATGTTGATAGTTTGTGACATCACAATACCTAACATTCCCCTGTACAGAATTTTCAATTCATAAGCCTACCACCATGCACTGCAGATAGTAAATGCTCAATAATTTTTTAAATTGTTTCTTTAATTGATTTCAGAGAGAGGAAGGGAAAGAAAGAGAGAGAGACATCAATTTGTTGTTCCACTTATTTATGCATTCACAGTTGATTGTTGTATGTGCCCTGACCGGGGATAGAACCTGCAATCCTGGCGTATCAGGATGACTCTCTCATCAACCTAGCTCCCAAACAGGGCAACAGGGCTTGCTCAATAAATTTTTAAAGGTATCCAGTGAGGTATTAGAAACAAGAAGGAACAGGGAAGAATGCTATAAATGCCAATATGTAACTTTATCCAACCCCTTTGCCTGAAAAAGAGTTGAGAGAAAAAATATAAAGAAATAAACTACAAGTCATATCATAAGATGAACACACAAAACATTCTTTTCCTAAAACAATATTGTTAATAATAACTTCCTAACCTTCATTTTGGCACTATATTTTACTCTTAAATATATTCAGCCCACCTCTCTTTTATAGGAGACCTAAATAATTAGAAAACCGACAATGTATTCATCTTGTTTTTCCATGAGTAAAATTGAAGGAATTCCTATCTACCTTAGTGTAGCAATAATGGGATCTATATTTGAAAACCTAAAAAGTAACAGAATGAACAGGCACTCTGTTCTTTTCATATGTTACATTCTTTTAAAATTAAATCAATGGATTTTCTGTATTAAAAATACAATTAATATCCAGGACTTAACACATGCTATGGTGTTTAACCTTTGGCTGTATTTTGGAATATTTAAGTTATAACAACTTTTAATGCAATCTTAACTCAAAATTGACTTTATAATACTGAAAGTTTTCCATTCAAGAAAAAAAAGACAGTAAAATGTCATCCTGCCTCTCAGGCTAACAATATGTAACTGCCTTTGCAAGACAGCTGAGAGCAGTGAGTAGAAGCAGCGACAGAACATAGAACATGTTTAGCTTCCTTGATCTCCCTGAGTGCTGTGATATTGGTATCCCAAGAAGGAAGGGCCAGACTATCATTCATGGTGGCCAAGACATGGAAGCAACCTAAGTGGCCTCTGCAGTGGATGACTGGATGAAGACGACGTGGTACGTACGTGCAATGGAAACTACTCAGCCATATGAAAGGCTAACTTACTGCCATTTGTGGCCACTTGGCTGAATCTCTAGAGGACCAAGCTAAGTGAAGTAAGTCGGAAAAGGAAAAGAACTACATGATTTCACCCACATGTGGGCTATTAACAAACAACAAACAAAAAGCAACAAACAAAACAAACTCATAGACAAAGACAAGTATGGTGGATTCCACAGGGGGAAGGGGTGAGGGGGTAGTAAAAGGTCAGGGGGGTCAAACACATGATGACAGAAGAAGATCAGACTTTAGGTGGGGAGCTCAGAAAACAATGTAGATAATTATAGATTTATACACCTGAAATTAACCAATGTTACCCCCAATAAATTCATTAATATATATTTTTTTAAATGGCTAGACTAAGTCAGCTTTGCTCTCTTTATTCTATTCACCAATGATGTTTAAATTTTCTGAAACAAATACTGCTTGGATATTAAGCTTGAACAAACATTTTCTCCCTTATTCCAACACAGTACATGTAGGCTACTGGTTTTAATTTTACAAAAACCTCAAAAACAAAACAAAACCCTACAAGGCAAAGTTGATGGGTCATAGTTCTCAGTAAGTGGGTAATAACTTTTATTTTAATTCACAGGAGGCAAAACAAAAATAAAAACCAAAAATCTACAATTGAACTTTTATTGTGTAAGTCTCCAAGAGTACACAAAAGTACAAAACTAAAATAAAATAAACCCCTATGCAGCTATCACCCTTCTTCAATTACCAACATACCCAAACATTTTACAATACCCACCCACTTCTCCCGCAGGATTTGGAAACAAATCCCAAATATCTTACCATTTCTTCCATACACACTGGTCCATAGCTGCATAAGGAAATCCATCATTCCGAACAAAATGTGAAACGAATGGCAAGATATTTCAACTACCTTTGATTCAAAAACATAATATTCCGTGTTAAATAACCAATGGGAATAGCTCAGAAGAAACTAACAGATCTTAGAAAACAGCTCTTGGGGGAGGGGGGGTATAGAGAACCAAATGGTAATAGAAAAAATGTAATAAACACAAAAGAGAGATGGCAGCTCTGTGATTTATGTGACGAAACCGAACATGTGTTTCTAGCCTACAGCAAAAAGAATAAACCCAGAAAACCAGGATTGTTGGCGCCTCCACACCAAAGCATCCTGTCCCCTCCAGGCGCTGAGTTCAAACCGGCCCCGAATCTAGGAAACGCTGTCCCTGTGGGACCCCAGCGATCACAAGCACAGGCTCCTCAGAACCATCGGGGCCTTGCGACAGTTAGCACCAGGGGTGCAGACTGAGTTCCTCGAAAAGAGGGTCCGAAGCGCCTAAGCCCCAGCCCCCCACCCCTACTTCAATCGAAGCCTCCGTCTCCTCCGCCCAGTTCCGCGACCCTCCCCCGCCCGGGGGCCCTCCCCCTAAAGTTGTCCCTTCCCGCAAGGACTCTCAGCACCCTCCTTCCCGCAGATGTCTTCCCCTTCGCTCCCCGCCACCTTCCTTTAGCCCTTCCCTCGGGCTGTCAAAGGATGGGACGCCCCTCCAACACACACACCCTTTTCGGGTCGAACTCGCAGACGACGATCCAGAAATTAAAAAAAGAAATAAAAAAGCGCACTTCCACAACTCGCAGCCGAAAGCCCAGGCCTGTATTCGGAGCGCAGATGCGACAAAGCATCCCCGAAGCGAACTGAACCGAACCGCGCCAGAACCGCTCGTTCGCAGCATCCTCCGCCGTCACAGCGGAGCCAACGCCCGCGCAGGCTTTCAAACTGACCCAACTCGGCTCCCGCTCGCCGTGCGCGTGCGTAGTGCTCGGGCTCCGGAGGGGGACCTGGGGATGCGGGCAGGACCGGGGGCGGGGAGCCGGAGGGCGAGGGGACGCCGCGGGGCCTTAGGTCGCGCTGCCTGCTGGGAAGTGTAGTTTCTCCCTCCTCATCGCTGCGGCGGGAGTTCTGGACTGCGTTGGTCCACGGTTCTCTGCCACTCCGCGCTCGTGACAGGCTGAGCCGGCTTGGGCCGGTCCCAGAGCTGAGTGGGGGGACTCGGTAGGGACATTGGGCGCTTGCGCCGGACGTTTCGGTCTCTGGGAGTCAGCTGCACCTCACCACATGAGCCCGTCTCCCCGCTTTCAGAGCACCCGGTTCCCAGGATAAGATACCATCTCGGCCCGGGGCAGATCCCGAGACCACGGGACAGACGAAGGGCAGATGCCTTCCCTCCCTCCTCAGGGCCTTCCCCATTAATCTATCCCCGGCCTGGCCGGCTCTCCTGAGCTTCCAGCCAGCCCCTCACACTCAAAGCCGACGCGGGATGGGATTTAACAAACTCCTTGGGGGACCTTGATTCCCGGGAAGTATGGCAGTGACCCACCACGGATTGGGGACCCAGTCAGGCAGCCCACAAAGAGGGACATGATACGGACAGATGTGAAGACCCACTTAGCAGCACGTGTGAGCGTGTCTGCAAAGCTGGCTCCGGATATGAGGTGCATAGAATCCAGTTTCTACCCAGCGATGTATCAATAAATGAGGCCATCTCAATATTGGTTTATGTTTAATTTCCACTGACCCTGTGGGCGAAGATATCCTTGATTAATTCACCTCAATATGTTCCAGCTCATCTGATGTTTCATCACCAGGTAGTAGAATTGTAGTCTTGCTGTGGGCTCTTGTTTTCACTCTCTTTAGCCCACTGAACTGAATCTTCTCTTTTTTCTTAGCAAGTGAAAAAAATCCAGAAGCTGTAAAATTCAGTTGAGTGATGCAAATAAACACGTTTATCGTGGCAGTAAGTGCTGGGTGATTTGACAGCAAATGAGACAGAGTCCCTGCAGGAGAGTACACTCTCTTGGTTTGTTCCCATACTCTGTGCACTTCCTAAATCAGTCAATATCAAGTCTGTTGCTAACAGGAAATAAAGAAGTGTGATACATATGCTGGGACAGGCCCAGTCAGGGACCAGCTGAGGACTGCTAAGTGCATGAGCTTAAAGAGTTAGACGTTTAAAATCCACGTTCTGCTGAAGTGTCTTTTTAACCGGTCCTTCTTTAAAATAACTTTTTAATAATTCTTTTCATAGGCAGTATCTTTAATGTTTCTCTTACTACCTTTTTCTTCCATCTTGGGGCATATACTTAATGGTATGTAAATTATAGCTCAGGAGGCTGTTTTTAAAATGTGAGCTGTACATTTTTGGCTAATGGTTATTAGAAAGAGGTGGTAAATATGAATGTTGGAGTAAAGCAAACATTTATGATTTTCACAAATAATTGCATTTGTATAATTCCACATCACTGGGTCTTTGGTTCTTTGAGTCTCCAAACCACATTTCACTCATCAAAACAAACAAATGTCCCACAAATAAATCTGGTACCATGTTCTCATTTATGTAGAACTCTGTAGATTAACTTTATCTGCTTTTATTAAACTGATTTTAAAATCTTGGATTGGGGAGAAGTTACAGAAAAACCCAGAAAGATAAGTTAGGTAATAGAAAAACACATGTCCATGACCCTCTCAGGATTTGGACATTCAGTTGGGAAACATGGCCCATCACAAATGCAAATCCCAACATTGGATTGTTCCATTCATAATTGAATTAGGTTAATTATATATGTCCATTAGCACATCAGGTCCTTTGCTGCAACTCAGCTGTGATCATGGAAAGAATACTAGACTTGGCGTCAAAAAGCTTGAAGACAGAGTCAGAGAAATTATGTGACTTGCTCAGCATCAGCACAGCCAGTATATGGTGAACCAGGATTTATACCTGATCTCCTGATTCCAAATTTCAGCCTTTTCCAGTATACCACAGTATCTCTAAATAGCATTGTTCTATTAGAAAGATTATTTTGCCTTCCTGTGAATATTTATAGGAGTCATCTTCAGCGGTATGTTTTGACCCATTCATCCCTGGGTGAGGGAGGGATTCCCACTCTAGGGTTACTTACCAGGTTGATAAAACCCATGACACCTGCCACTAGACAAATAAGATCAACGGTGGTTTATTAATAATTACTCACAACCCAGGGGAGGACTGTTACCACTTTGGCAAATTAAGATTTAAGTGGAGTGCAGGGTGCTGGGTGGTGAGCCATGTTTCAACAAAAGACCACAAGAGAAATTGAAATAAAGAAGTTTATCACTCACAGGTCCTGCAGGAAGTACACAGCAAGCCTCAAGGGGCCACCCAGGGAGGCCAAGGCATGGTACAGGCAGAGACAGAGGCAAGACCTGAGGCCCATGTCTTTATCAGGCTGTGTGGGTGGAGTGCATTATTGGGGTTCCCAGGCCAAGGCCTGATTGCTCAATTCAAACCAAAAAGAGCAGGATTTTGGTAAACTCCAAAGGGGTTTATCTAGGAGGCTCTCAAGGGGAAAGGCCCTGTGAGGCTGGGGAGCCTGTTGAACACAGGGCTATTGGGAAAGTCATATCAGGACCTTGCACTTGCTTGTGAGTAGGGGCTGTGTTCTAGGACATGCACTAGTTTAAGGGCCCAGCAGGCTGTCTGGCCAAACAAAATGGATGCTGAGGCAATACCATGGGGTAGCTTGGCTAAATTCTCAAGGACACAGCATGCCACGCAGTGTGACATGGGAATTGTACTCAGGAACAGAGTGAATAACCAGGAGACGGACTTTGTAGTATCAAGAGGTTGAGGTGACCCCTGATTCCTGCGGGAGGCAGTCAGTTGTTGGAATAATTCTCCGGGCCAGCAAGGGGAGAGCACCCCGACCTTTACCTTGACAGGCTTTTATTGGATTCAATTTGCATAGAAATACAGGGTGTATATGTAAAGCTCATCAATCATTGTCAGGCAGAAATGATTAAACAATAGATAACATTCAAAGAACTCTGAGGGCTTATTCTGAGTTAGGGTCAGATAGTTAAATGGCCATAAAACTTTGGGGAACAAACTCACTTCCTGTCTGGTCCCTTATCATTTACATTGAGAGTATTAGCAAAGTAGGTTTCATAGGATTTTATGCATTCTTTCTTAGGCCTGATCACCCTAACTGAACCTGCCCTTTCCAGCATAGGGCAGCACCCACCCCCAGCATTGTTTCAGACTTAAGTCTGGCAGGGGAAGTAAGGCAGCCAGGAGATTAGGAAACTTCTTGCAGACAGAATGAGGACTCAGGCTATGATGGGCGAGGGTCCATAACCCCCTTTTTCTATAGCCCCCCAAGTCCTTCCCTGGGGCCCCTGTGATCGCGCCTGTCTTAGGTCATCCCTCTTTTGAGGAATCTTACCCATCATTGGCTAACCAATCAAGCATTGGGGGCCAGGCAGGGTGAAGAATAAGGAGCAGAGGTGGCATCCCTGCCAGGGAGATAAGTTTTGTCTCCTTAGTGGCTTATGGTCCCAAGGTCTCTCACTCAGCCTTAGCCATGGGGGTGGAGGGGGGGTAGTGTTACAGCTCCTGAAACCAGGCAGGGCAGTTTCCAACCATAAGCTGCTGAACCAGAATTAAAACTCAAGTCTTTCAGATTTTCCAAAATCTGTGCTGACTACTGCCCCAATATTCCTCATGAAAGACCCATATTTGTTCATGGAATATAACCAATTTTCTTTTAAAGGCAAGCATAATCTTCATATTTTAAACAGGGAAAAATATGTTAATATCACTTCCGGCGTTACCATTACACCAGCATAAGGGACTCTGTTAAGACAATGGAACAGGTCATTAAAATGGAAAATTCATTCACCCACGTTTGTCTCCTAAGCTAGAACTAACCTAGTGTTTAATCCTGTGCTTTCCACGGAATTGATGGCTTATGTTAAAATCATATAGAAAAATCCATCTTCTCTGACAAGAGCAGGATTATGCTGTACAGAATAAACAAATATATTTTTAAATGTTTTTAGAAAGAATCTATATATCATAAATGATCCTAATCAAATCATGTCCCTTCAATATTCGTACACAATACAGTTACACTGCACAGTTCCTAAAACAAAGTCTACCAGTTTTTAATTATACTTTGAAGTTAGGGAATTGGTAGAAAAAGTCATTTAAACTATCTTTATTGATAGACCAAATAAACACATCAAGTATTTTATTTAAAAAATGATTAATCAAAAAAAAATCTATAAACCCATTCTCCAAATAGTCTTTTTCCTTGGGACTTCTTTTGCTCCAAATCTCAGAAAGTAATGATACTTTTAGCAGTTTTTCTTGTATGTAAAAGGCAACAGCATCTTTAGAAATACTAGCATGAAAATGTCTGAGAGGACAATGGTGCTCATACTGGTGTGTCCCGAGTGTGGGCCTCTGTACACATTCACAGGAACAAACACATGCATGTGTCTAAAACCAGTATCAGTGCTGATAAGAACTAAGTGAAGTTGAAAGCTGTGTCAGTTTTTTTAAAACTATGTACTTGAAATAGAATTTTTTACCTTCATGGAATCCATTTCATTTTAATTTTTAAAAATCACTTAGGTAAAAGTATGGATTTTCCAGCAAATACTCCATCTTCAAATTATATCCATGGTTGTAACTATGCTTGTGACTGTGTCTGTTCCCCTGTGCAAGAGTGAGTGTTATTTGCATTTATTTAACAGGTTTTTGGTTTAATTTATTTGTTAACTAAAGGATTCCTAACTTATCGGTAGAAATATATACCAGCATAGTCTATTAAAAAAAAAAAAAAAAAGCCAACTTGTCCCAAATGGGATCTTTAAAATAATTTTAAATGTTTTCATATGACGTATAATCAGAAAAGATAATTCTCTATAAAGGATGATTTGAGGTTTCTGGGACAACTCACACATACCCCAAATTTACCCCCTCCCTGTTTAACCTTGACCTGATGTTTTCTACTTCTCCATTAGTAGCTCTTCTGGGAATGATTAAGAAATTTTTGTGAATTAAAAAGAAATCTTCCTAGAATTATAATGTATTTACGTTGGTCAGTAATGAATGCTTAACGCTGAAGGCATTCTTTCTAAATACACTGCCAACTGAGAATAGACACCTGCAGAAAAAGACTTCCAGTAGGGAAATTCAGGTAAGGAAAAGTAGAAATCAGAGATGACTGATTTATTGCATGTACATTAATTCAGTGTATATCATTTCACAAAATCCTTACGTTTTAATTTTTGCTAAATGATTTTATATTAAAGACATGTATAAACTTTATATTGGTCTGATATAAACCTCTCAGTATAAGAATAAACATATGAAGGAAGTCAAAATAAAATTACATTTTATATCTGTATTCCTTAAGTTTTCTCTAGAGAATTAGAGAACTAGAAGAAAGTCACAATTTTTTTGCATTAATGGACAGGATAATTGGTGCAGATGATGATGTATGAATGTATGGCCAAAACTTTATTTTCACAGCAGAAGAGAACAAAACAAACAAGGGAATGGCTATTACTCCAAATGAGCTGCTGGCAGGGACTCGAGCTGGGAAGCTACATGGCCCGAAAGGTGCTTCACAGGCAAAGTCCCCTTCCTGTGTCATGTCAGCTTTCCTTTTCCACTGGGAAAAAAACACATGAGACAAAAGCTAAGATCTAGGCATTCCATCAAGGGTGGCAACTCTGCCTGCTGTGCTGCCGGGGAAAAGACGTAGCCTCATTCATTGTCTCAGAGAAAGGTACTGACAAAAACGGGATTCTTTTGTACCCTTTCCTTCCTTGCAGCCCAACATTTTGGACAGCCAGAATTTGTAAACAAGTCATGCAGTAAACATACAAAACATACAGATAATGAAGGGACTCTCCAGTAAATATTGGGAAGGCTTTCTTGAGTGTACAGCCCTAGCAAACTCAAATGGAGAATTAGGCCCCACACAAACCGCTACTGGGTATTCTCAATCCAGCATTTGAAGCACTGTAAAAATAGCCTGAACTCTGCACAGAGACAGGTGTAACAAAAAGGACCCTCACGTGACAGGTTGAAGCAGCGGTCTTCATACCCCTCAAACATTCTGTAAAACCATATCCTGGTCCCCAATAGACCTGCTCTCTGGGACTCATTCCCTGACTCATTGTTCTCCACAGCTTTTCATGACACTAGCTGAGATGGCCTCCCTTTCCTTCCCCTTTTTCTGTTCTGGAGAAATGATGCTTGTTTGCAGCTGATTAACTTCTTCAGGCTGCTTAGCCCAAAACAGACCAGGGCTGAGAGACATTTTTATAGCTTCCTCCATCTTTAGCCTGGCAGTTGGTGTTTTTGCTAGTACCTGTCTCTTTATGAGTTCTCTGTATCGGGTTATGGTCCTTTAAGAAGTGGTATCAACATACACTTTTCTAGTTTCTCACTGCCACTTTTGGATCAGGCTCCTATGGAAGCACACCCTTGGGGGCTTTTGACTACTTGAAAAGATCTACTCAGGACCCCCTTAGCTCTCTCAGAAGCTTTATCAGAATGTCTGATAGTCACAATCTGGATGCTGGGTGTGTGCTCCCATCTTACCTTGAGACTTTGCTCTCTGGGTCACTAGCGGTAAGACAGCAGCTTTATTCTCCAGATTAGCAGCCCTGGCTCTCTAGAATACCTTTCACTTCTGCTTGCAACCTAACCAGAGTTTTTGTTTGTGTTTGTTTTTGTTTTAAAGCTCAACTCTTTCTTGTAGCACTTCAGCCTATGCAGCTAAAAGCCACCAGGTGGCACTTTCTACATTTTACCTGGCGATATCCTTGCCCAAACCCAAAGTTCATTAGGTTTACTTT
Organism: Anoura caudifer; assembly: GCA_004027475.1. Classification (NCBI taxonomy): domain Eukaryota; kingdom Metazoa; phylum Chordata; class Mammalia; order Chiroptera; family Phyllostomidae; genus Anoura; species Anoura caudifer. Next base: position 127,218 of record PVKU01002461.1, read on the forward strand.
CTGTTTTCCAAGGTACACAGGCAACTGTTTGATCAAATGTTTTATAACAGCTTCTTAATAAAACAGTTTCCTTGCCATGATTCCATCATCTGCTAACAATTTTCTGAACTCCCTACTGCTCAAAAGCTAGTACCATATATTTTAGGTTTTTGTTGTATAGTTCTCCACTTTCAGGTAGCAACTTTTGTAGCAGTTATCTATTACTGAAATAATGGCACAAAACAACACATGTTTTGGACTGAAAAAGAATATATGATCATCATAAAGTGATCAAGCATTTACTCTCAATATTCAGATCAACTGTCAATTTCTTCCTGAAGTCAATAATTGTTTCCTACATAAAATAGCATTCATAATCATTGGTTAATGAATTTTACTTTGAAATAATAATTTAAATTTATACTTTGATGGAATTATTAAAGAAACCTCATGATATTTTATTTGGTAGAATCTGAAATGCTTACCTCTATTTGAAAGTGAATACCGAAATACTAATAATAAATCTAAATGAATGCTTTATTTTTTACTGGATTCATTAACACTATTAGATATGATGGTAACCTACATAATCACATGGTAATATCATACAAAATTTCAGTAATGCTACAAATGACCCTAAACTAGTTGATTATTCAGTTACTTCATGGGCAAATAACTTAATTTGGCTGAATACCAAGGCTAAAGCTAAACTTTGGTGTATCCATAAATATTCAGATATTAGGAGTATGTACATCCCAATTCTTTTTACTGTTAGGCTGTTACATCAAAAAAGTTTACAGTGAACTAGAATATGACAGTTTGGCTAAATCTAAAGATGGAATATTCTACCATCATACTTCAATTTTTCTGTCTCAGTATATCTGTACCACACTTGTTTACATAAGTCAACTACAGGCTGATTTTATTACAGGACAAGTTTGTAGTGTGGGACAAAAAGAAATTGCCACTGACACAAATATGCTGTAGTACTTTTTAAAAAATTTAATACATATTTTACATACCTGTGCATATGCAAACAGATATACACACACCGAGTTGACAGATTCCGTGTGTTGGCCTGCTTACCTCCATTCTACTCTGCTTCTACTTAGAGAGGACAGAAAACTGAGAAAAACACGCATCCCAGGGGTTGACTGCACCTAGTCTTCTGGTTGCAAATTAGGTTACACCCATTGGCTGAAGTCTTGTGAGAGCTGAAGGCAGAGAGCATTTTTCTTTTTTTGTTGTTCTTTCTTCTGGCTACCAAAGACAAGAAAAAGTGAAGCTTTTTTTTCTATGTTCCAGTGTCCACCTGCCAGATCTTGAGCACCAAGATCGGTCAGAGATGGGTGCATCAAAGACAGAGGAGCAGCAGCTTCCTGAGTCCTGGTTCCTGATTACCAGGTGGCAGTCGTGGGTAACTGGTTTCCAGGCTTCTACATGCCAAGAAGCAGGGGCCATGGTGATAGCATATTGATTCCAGCCTCTTGAATTCGTAGTTCCACTGAGGGGCTCAAGAGAGAGCTTACGTGGACTGCTTCCGTCCGGCTCCCAGACTGGCTTCTGGAAGCCAAGCCCAGAACCTTCAGCTCCACCATGACTTTGTGAGCATTTAATTCACTAAATTAAATTTTTCATGCTTAAAATATCTATAGAAGTTCCATTTTCCTGGCCAAGAAAGCATTTGAAAGTTTAGTTTTCTCAAAGGATTTTAACATATTTTAAAAATACTTTATTAGTGATACCTTTGTCTTTGGTGTATCTGATATGTAATAACTACAACTGAGGAAAGAAAGGAAGGATACCTGAAGTATCACCAAACTATGAGAGCCTCAACTCTATACATCAAAAACAGGACTCTCCTTGTAAACCAAAAGTGAGACATCCTTGTTAACATGAATCAACTTCACAAGAGGACAAGGTTGTATGTGGAGATTACAGGGAAATCTCCCGTCAGTGGCACTGCGAGGGTGAATTCCGCACAACTGAGTAATTTACTTACAAGTGGTGATGGTATGCAAAAGAGAGGAATCTGATGAGAAGACAAAATAGTGAAATCTAAGTCTGTGGACGGAAGACAACACCTTGGGCTCACAGAAGGTAACGGGATGAGACTGAGCGAGAACCTCACAGGACTACTCTCTCAGTAAAGTGGTGAACTACGCAGACAGCATAATCCAACTGCAAAATAAAAGACAAAACTAGTGGGGTGGGACGAGGGGACAGGAGTACCCTCTGGGAATTTCATGCCCACTGTCTGCCCAAATCTAGGGTTTAATTTCCAAAATGAAAAATTAAAATGGTCCCAGCCGTGGTTCCCCAAAGTGCTGGCAGAAGCCAGTGCAAATATTCTGGGGAGGGACACCTGGCACCCAGATCTTACAGGAGCCCCACAAACAAAGTCCAACAAATGGAAGCCCACACTACAAAATCACAGGACATGAGAGAAAAACAGCCAGCGTGAATAGGTTGCCCGCAGAAACAATCAGATTTTTAGTCCCACACACTTAAACAAATAAATTCAAGTACAAGGAAATCCTTGGAAGTTCTATCATGACATCTTGAGAGAGATGAGAAAATACTGTATCCAATAAACAAGAATAGGATGCTATAGAAAAGAACATTTAGAGAAGAAATTACTCTTAAAAGTCTACGAATGAGGCCCTGAAATTGCCCCAGCTCACTCATCGCAAGTTCCCAGGGTGCAGTATTGGGGGAGGAGAGCCAGAGAGGACCTAGCAGTCTGTGAACTGAGCAGAGCCGGGCGTCTGGAGGCAGAGGGGCTGGAGTCCACAGCGCGGAGTGCCGGAGAAGAGAGAGGCTTGCACTGGTCGGTATAAGAAATCACACAACTGTGGAGAGGAAGCACCTGAAAGGTGCAAAGGGAAAAATCTCCTGAGCTCACTGAGGACCAGAAATATTTCATTTTATGACAAGTCAAGGGGAAAAAAACTCACAAGTCACAGGGTACATAGGTCTTCAGAAGGATTTTGCCTTAGTAGTAAGGTAATATTGTTCCTAGAATAAATGCCGCTTTGGTCATATGCAATAAAGTGACTTTTTAAAGCTACCAAGAACAACTCACAAATATTTATTAAAAAAACAAAAATAACCATTATCCAACAAGGTCAAATTCACAATGTTTACCATACAATTTAAAAAATTTCTAAGTATATAGAGCAGGAAACTATGATCCATAATAAAGAGAAAAACAAATCAATAGGAATACATGCAGAAATGAGCTACAGAAGGACTTTAAAACAATTACTATGCTTAATATTTCATATGTGCAAGAGGATAGAGAAAAATTGAACATATTAAGTAGAGACACAAAAGATGCAAAAATAACACAATTCAGGTATCCAGAGAAATAAAATGCCTGATAGGAAAACTACACTGAATAGAAATAACAGATGAAATATTATGGAAGACTAATTAGTGAACTTGAAGACAAACAATAAAAACTAAAGGGAAACAGAAGAATGAAAAATAATGAGCAGAGCATCAGTGAACTATATGTTTAAAATGTGATAAAAATAAGCCTTGTAGCTAGATACAATAAAAATACTGCATATCTCCAAAGACAAAAGTGAGTATCTTAAAACAGCTCAAGAGAAATCAATTCTAAATACACAGTGCTAAAGACATTAACTTCAGAAAGTAAAAACAATTCTACTTTGAAGGGATGTCTGAAATGCAAGAGAAAAGGTGAGCCAAAAAAACAAGTGGGCAAACCTAAAGAGTATGTAAAGTAATATCCAATTTATAGATTAAATTAAGAACTAGAGGAATTTGACTAGAATTAATATAACATCCTTGTGTTTGCAAAGAGGGTAAAGATATTTACCATTTTTAGAGGTTAAGCATGTTAATTTTTTTTAAAGGGAATCAAAAGTACAATACTTAGAACATTTAAATTTCAACTCGGTAGATGGAAGCATAGTAAACAGAAAGCTCAGCCAATCCAAAAGGAAGACAGAAGGTGGATAAGGACGGGAAAAGCAAAGCACAGAACAAGGCAAAAATAGGTAGCAAATAAGATGGAAAAAATACATCCAAGTAGACCTGTCCTCCCGCACCATGGGGGTATGGATACGTGTGACAGTCCTCCCAGTACAAAACAGACTCTGTAATTCACTGCTGGTTGTGCTATGTAAGAGAAATTTCCAAGCCCCATCCCTCTACCCTCACACGGGGAAGGGAAAAAAGCTGAAACAAAAGCAGGAAAAGAGCAGGAAGCATCAGGCAAACCGCTTGGAAGGCAGAGTTCACCCTAAAGGCAAATGGCCTGCAACTGACCTCTGGAGAGAAAACCTTAAGACAGTGGCAAGGTCAGGCGGCTCAAACGAAGATGACAACTGCAAACAGCGAGTCCAGACCAAGAAGGGGCGGAAGAGGTGCTGGTGGACTGGCACTGCCTCACTGGAAGCAAATGCAAATCACATCGGAGGGAAGCGTCCACAATTCAGGTCCTTTGTCTTCCCACAGTTAAGTTGAGCCACACACTCAAACAAGTTAAAATGATACACATCACTATCAGAAAATTTAGACTTACGAAAACTTAAATTGGTATTGAAATAATCAGACATAGAATATAAAATATGATTTTTTACAAGGAATATTACAAAAAGAATCAAAAGAAAATATACTTACTAAAATTAAAGTCATCATTAATGTCTTAAATAGATCAGATTTTAATGAAAAACAAATCAGTAAGCAGAGCTGATGAAATCAGCCAAAATGTAGCAGATAAACAAGACAATGAAATGTAGCAGAGATTCAGGGACACGAAGGACAGGGTAAGAAAGGCCCATCATTTCTGCAGTCCAGAGTCCTAGAACAGTGAAGCGATATTTGAAGGGCTAGTGACTAAGACTTTTATAGAACTAACATGAATTGAAGGATACAGGACACCAGTATATACCAAGAATAAAAAAAAATAAATTCACACTTCCAAACATAAATTTGTACAATGCCAAAGGAAAAAAGATCATTAAAAGCAGATAAGATAAACAACAAATAGTCAGATGCTGATTCCTGGCTGAAATAATTGTAAGGATTATTGGATACTTTTAAAAAATGAATTATCTAAAAAAGTGATAAACTCCTTTTCTGAGTTTAACTACCTTACCAGAATACTACATGTGGAAACTTCTATAATCCTTGATCCACTGCACTAAATATCTGCATGGAGAATAACTTCTGATGTTCTTGCTACAAGTTACTGTTTTTGATAACCTCAAACTCCATGTTAAAGATCCTTGGTGGTTAGGGGATTTGCAAATTAAAAAAAAAAAAACAAAACCTGAAATGAAGTTCAAACTCCTTACCTAGAAGAAAGTACTTTTAGGCTACTCTTTATTCACATTTGTGTACTTTATTTTTGTCTTTAAATTATACATGCAAATGTTATAAATAGGACTCCTCCAACAGTGCTAGGTAATGCTTGGGTGTGTTCTAGAAACATCCTTTATGTCTTACAAATTACAAGATGTCCACAATCTTATATCTAATTTTTGATCTGGCAGGCAAAACGTAAAGGCAGTAACGATGGGAGAAAAAGGACATCCATCAATTTAGTAACCGTGTATTTGTTGTGTGACATTCGGAATCTCACCTCCAAAATTTGGGAAGATGCAAAAACATGCACTCCGCTGCTTTTAGACCCCACAGACGTGGCAGAAGGAAATGGACTTCTTCCACTATCCGGAACTCTTCTAGATCCAGCACCTCGCACTTCGGGTGTCCTTCCTTCCCTTAACCTACCTGCATGGCAGGTTCCTTCTCATTCTCCGTGACACGTCAATACCCTCCCTGCCATGCAACTCATTTACTCAATAGTTACTGAGTGCCCTCTGTGTGCCAGGCATGATGGGAGGTTCTAGGTGTAATAAGAGGCATTAATTGAATAGGCATCACTTTGGCATTTTTTTAAATTAACTTAATGGTACACCGTACTTCAAAGTTATCTACATTTTTAATCAGTAAGTTGGCAGTAGAAGTTACCTATTTCTTTTTTAAAAAAAGATTTTATTTTTAGAGAAGGGGAAGGGAGAAAGAGGGAGAGAAACATGAATGTGCAAGAGAAACATTCATCATTCACTGGTTGCCTCTCACACACCCCTTACTGGGCCCTGGCCTGCAACCCAAGTATGTGCCCTGACTGGGAATCAAACCTGTGACCTTTTGGTTCTCAGGTTGGCACTCCATCCAATGAGCTACACCAGCCAGGGCTATTTGGCTATTTCTTAATGGGCTCAATTTTCACAGGAAAAAAAAGTTCTTTGCTGTAGCACAGCAATGATTTGGTCAGTCTATTTCTTATACCCAGGCATATATACCTTTCCCCTCAATTTATGGAAAATGTGCTAATGCTTACCAAAGTACTTTTATTAAAAAACAATATGAAATAGTTTTAAAAATAAGAGGAAGGTAATGTTACACATTACTTCTTCTGTTATAAATTTTCATACTTTGTGCCAGAATTTATATCCATTGGTATTCTTGATTTGGAACACTTTCTATTGGATTGCTACATTATTAAATATCTATTAGTGTTTAATTTAGACGAGCTTAACAGCGTCTCCCCCTTGCTTTTCAGACCTCCTTCCTCAGCACGCCTATTTACGCACATTGTGGGACTCTGATCCTCTTCTCTTCCAGTCAGCCACCAGCTCTTTTTGGACCTCTTCAGGTAGTTCATAGAAAACTTCAGGGTCAACATCAGAAGGAAAAGTAACTTTCTCAGCGGAAGAACCTTGCTCTCTATTTTCTGCCAGTCCTTCATGATGAGGCGCTGTTGCTGTCGGTGGCTTATGGCTATCTGTAGTGAGGTTTTTGGAGAAAAGTTGCTCACTCTGTAAATTTGGAAGTGAATGGAAAATAGATACAGTGGGGTTTGTATTTGAACAGTGGAACCCTTGAGATTCTTTAGGTCCTTGACTCATTCCTTCATCTTTTAATCTACTGTCTAGGGAATGTGAATAATCCTTTTGGCTAGACAGGTAAGAGCAACTACTGCTATTTAAGCCTGAGGTTCCTGCTTCACAGGGAGATACAGAGAGCATCTGTTTGCTATTAGATAAATGATCTCTAGGATTTAATGGACTGTCTTGCACTTGTTTTGTAGAAAAGAAAGATAATATTCCTCTAGAGGCACGTAATGGACAACTCAAACTTCCTTTCCCTTGAACCTTTTCTCTAGACTTTCCAGAAAGGATTTCTTCTTGAATATCTACTGGAAGCTGCTTAAAGACTTCTTGGTCAACACCCTCGGGAAGTGAGGAGAGTGAGAATTCATTGCTGTCTGCTTTGGAAAAATTTATAGTATCTAGTGGAGACTTTCCAGTTCTTGTACTTTCAATTCTTCCAGTTGGTGGAAAATTCCAATTTGTTTCTTTGTCTTTGGAAAAATCCTCCATATGAGTATCTTTCATTTTCTAGAATACAGGATAACAGAATAATTTAGATATCTAATATCTGCAAATATTCATGCTGCTAAAGTATGACCGTACCTATTATCTGACGGATCTGTGTCTGTCCTACTCAGTAACTTCAACCCGTTCAGCCTGTTCCAAACCACTAGAGATGATCAGCTCGTCACACTTAGCCACACTATTGTGTGGATCCTCCCTCACTGTTCTAGGAAAAGGTCTCCTTCCTAACAGCACTGAGCCAGAAGGTAGGTATGCATTTAGAGGCACGGAAAGGCACTTAATCATGTATCCAAACTTCCAATTCTGTGAGGAGAAAGGCCTAGAAAAGTAAATGATTAACCCAGGGGTATCTACGTATTTAAATACATAACACACACACACACGTAAATATATATACACATATGTTTACTTGATGCATAGAGCATCAAGGGCTAGTTTTCTAAAAATTCCTGTCCTAAATTGTTATCGTTTAACAAGAAGAAGAAAACTACTTCTATGGTAAAAATCCAATATCATTATTAAGTTATAACACTTTTTAAAAATTAAATTTAATGGGGTGACATTGGTTAATAAAATTATATAGGTTTAGAGTACACAATTCTATGATACATTGTCTCGATATTGCACCGTGTGCCCACTACCCAAAGTCAAACCTTCTTCCCTCACCATATAACTGACTCCCTTTACCCTGTACTACCTCTTTTATATGTAAATAAAAGTGTAAAAACACCTTCACTTCTAACTTGTATAATTTTTCATGTAAACTTTTCCACTTCAATTTCCATCTAACTTTAAGCATCATAAAAACATACATAGTCAAATATAACTCCGGAAACATCAACACAATAATTTCAAAAACATAAAAAGAGAAGAGATTCAGGCCATGTGTTTATTGAGTATCATACACACACAAGGTACTTTCACTTATATTTACCTCTCTAACACTACTGTAAATTATAGACCTTTAATTCTCATTCTATAAATTCAAAAGTAAAAAGTCAGCACCTTTTAAAATTCCAGTTAATAAATGGAATAAAATTGGTCAGAAGACAAAAAGTAATTTAAAGAGAGCACTAATTCATTATTTCTATAACACTATTCTGTCTTCATGTTAAACTTAAATGTAAATAGAATCTTACTAAATTTATACTGACTGATTAAACAATAAAAATAAAGAAAATCATGAAAGTGCTTTAAGAGTTCATTGTAAGCATGGAAAATTTAGTAAAAGATGATTTCTTTTTTAAAGCATGCCACATTTAGTAAATAGAGGTATGCCAAATGGCCATGGACAGGGTTTTGTTTTAGTCATCTGAAAATAGGACACCTGTAAAGTGAGTAGTCGTTTTCTATCAATTTTGCTATTGGAATTCAATATAATTTCAAAACCAAGCAAATTTAAATACTTTAACAAAACACGGAGGGGGTGCTAGACAGAAAATCTCTATAATGGTTTTCTTTTTATATCCAGTGACGCTCACCTTTTCTTCTTGATCACAGCACGGTACACTCGAGGCTAGCACTGCGGTACGATAGGTATAACGTACATGGAAGTCATTCCAGAAGTACAGCCCAAAAGCAACTCTAAATTACGTCAGTTAAACACAAACTGAAATTTGTAATGTAACTACACAAATCCAACAACAGGGTACTTACAAAACTGCGCTTGCCAGGGTGTGGCGCTGTTGACAATGATGGTGTTAAATAATAATCGATAGTCCCTTTCTTAGCAGTATTTACTGCTTTAAGGTTGCAGAAGCACACACTTAAAAGGGTTAGATGAAATGGCATCTTCACATTCACCATGTTTCGAAAAAGTTTCATGAGTATATCAACCATTGCGGTCATCGCATCATAACTTCCTAAACAAAATATTTAAGAAAACAGTATTGATATCTAAACATATTATATAAAAATTAGTATAAAGAGCTTAATGTAATTTAAATTAAAATCCTAAATAGATATTATTGGGACATCTTGACAATGTATAGAAAACTGGGACATCTCAACATTAATATTAAATGTCAAAGGAGTACAAGTTTTCAGAAGATTTGAAATACAGGCTATCTGCTTATGGTAGACTGATGATGTCAGAAAATCTCCCCACTGAACTACAACAAAAGTGAACAAGACTGTCAACAGCAACCATTTTGAGCATCTGGAAATGAACCAAAGGCAAATGAAGTGAGAAGCACTGATTTACGAAACACTGCTAGTGCTTAGGTAAGAAAGGAGAGAGCCTATTCTGGGGTTGTTCACACCTCCTTTTACACAGCTCGGCTGGCACAGTAGTTCTACCAGGGTGAGGCTGGCTGCGACAGGCAGCACGGCTGACGCCAGAAAGAACACGTCTGGTTTGTAGCCGGGGGCAAAAAAAAACTCGCACCCAGCAGAGTGACCAGTGAAATGAACAAGGTCGGTAGGAAACAAATGAAGAAACCACACAGCTCCCTAGCCTGAGGCCACAGTGGTGGGTGGTTGGGGTGAGTGAGAGATCAGTGGATCAGCCACAGATTTAACCAGGCGATGTGGAAATAAAAACCACCATAGAAAGACTGTGTAAGCTGAGTCACCTCATGACTCCAGGTGACTGGGAGGCAGCATGCCCAGGGAGGGAAGGGCAGAGAGGGCCAAGCTCTCCACGTACATCCCTGACTAGAACAGAGATGCGGGAGGGCCTAGCAGGAAGTGAAAGCCAGGGCAGACCTGAAAGGGCCTGAATGTTAAAGCGCTCTCCAACCCAGGCGCTCATCGGCTGATGGAAGGGAGGAGCCTCCCAGGTTCTAGCATTGGAGCCAGCAGTGGCTAACCACCCAGCTAGGCAGACACTGGTATAACCTCCTAGGAAGCTAAAACGAAACATTTAAATTTAAATTTAAAAAGCTGAGCAGAGAAATCAGGGCAGTACATTATAAGAAAGGGTATATCCTGCAGCTTAAGTCCAGACAAGTTACAAAAAAAAAGCCTACATGAAAAATATCCAGAATTGCTACAATACATTACCTAAAATATCCAGTTTTCAACAAAACATTACAATATATGCAAAAAAAAGAAAGAGAGAGAGACACTGTGATTGATTCAGGGCGAAAAGGAGTCAATGGAAATTAACTTTGAGTCGGATTTAGCGAAGACTTCAAAGTTGCTATTATGCATATAGTCAAAGAATTAAAGAAAACCATTTTAAAGAATTAAAATATAACTGCCAAAAGGGGAATCTCAATAAAAAAAGAATCACACAAAGGAAATTCTAGAGTTAAAACATACAGTAATCAAAGTAAACAAAACCACTGGATGGGCAACAGCAGTTTTGAGATGGCACATTAATCAGAGAACTTGACAACTGAGTGGAAATTATCTAATCTAAAAAGAAAAAAAGTCTCAAGAAATATGAATAGAGCTCACATACCTGTAGGTCATTTTCAAGTATACCAACATATGTATAACGAGAGTCCCAAAAGGAGAAGAAAAGAGAAGGAATACTTAAAGAAGTAAGAGTCAAAAACTTCACAAATTTCATCAAAATATTATTCTACACAATCAAAAAACTCAATAAATTCCAAGTAGGATAAACTCAAAGAAATTCCACACTCACACATGTCATAGTCAGTGCTGACGCAGAGACAACTAACTCATCACATAAAGGAGAATGAGAATACCACCATCCCTACTCACACATTATTACCTTTCAGCTCCAAATTCACCCTTCAGTATGTGCTCGGTGTTAATGGGTAAGACTCTAAATTTTTTACATTGAACATGTTAAGCTCTGTCAGTAGAGAGCACTGGAGGACCATTAAAGACGGAAACGGGCCTCTCTTCCTGGTTCCAATGTACTGTTATCTGCTTTTCTTGCTCCTGTACATTGTCTGTTTGCAGGACCTATGGTACCTATGTGTGGTGCACTCAGTCCCTTAGCAACCTCAGGCCCTATCCCAAGCCTAGTGACCATGACACCATGGCACCACCAATTCAAACACTGCACACACCAGGCCAGTGCTGTCAACGGAGCCCCAACTCCTTCCGCACACTCGCCTAACAGCCTTGACCTGCCTATGTTCTGAAGGGTTGTTTCCTCCGCCTCTTCCTACGCAGGCACCACACCCTCTGACTTTGTGCTAGCGATTCCTTCAGCATGGCCACCACCAGCCTCCCCTTGCCTGCTTCCTGCAGGGCTGCGGACAGATGCGTTCCCCCGTGAACACTGCGTACCGCAGCTCAAGCACTGCCCTGCCAGTGAGCCAACTCCCAACTTTCAACTCCTCCTGTGTGCTCACCCGCTAGCCTCAGCGCATCTGTGAATCAGTGTGGGTAGTTTTCTCTTGGCCCAGATCTCTGGGACAGGCAACTCAAAAGAATTTTTCCACCATCCAGTGTTCTGCAGCCACGCCTTCTCTTTTGAGAGGTAGGGGAAACTGCCCTTTCCAAGTTTGTCCTTCCTTGGGTACTTCTCCTCAGCTCTTAATACAACATCTTAGAGTTCTCTTTATACCTTTAGAGTCAATCCCCTATCTCAGTTTAATAATTCTGAAAAACTTCCCTATTCCAATTTCGGTGTGGTTTATTCTCTCCTGAGTGGTAGGAGACTGATAAAACCATTAACAGCTGACTCCTTGACATAAATTTTATTACCAGGCAGTAAAATTAGGCTCAATAAACTTGCAGGACTGAAATTGCTCAAAGTATATTCTCTGGTAAACATGAAATTAAAGTAGAAATCAATATAACAGAAAGAAATATGGGAAATCATCAAATATTTGGAAATTAAGGAACAAATTTCTACGTAAATTTAGTGGTCAAAAAAGGAATCAGAGGGATATGGGAAACTATTTTGATCTTAATGGAAAAGAAACATAACAAAGTTCATGGAATTTTAAGTGGCTAAAGCACTGCTTACAAGGAAATGTATGACGTTCAGCTTGAATTATTAGAAAAGAAGGTAAATATAAAATAAATAATGTAAGCTTCTATCTTAAGAAACAAGGGGGAACTGACAAATTAAACCTAAAGCAAGCAGAGAGAAAAAATAACAAAGATCAGAGCAGAAATAAATAAAACAGAAAGTATAAAAACACAACAGAGAAAACAATGACAATGAAAGTTGGATTTTAAAAAAGATCAAAACAAGTTATGAAATGCATATATTTCTAAAAGATACAAATTACTAAAACAGACTCAAAATAAATAGAAAATCTGGATAAACTTTTAACAGAGAAATTAAATTCCTAATTTAAAATCTTTCTACAAACAAAAAAGCCCAGGACCATGAATAGCCAAAACAATTTTGAAAAAATTAAAGCTGGAGAAATTACACCATCTAAGTTCAAACTTAGAAGAAAGTATCAACACAGAGAAGAACTGGTATGAGAATAAACATATAGACCATAGAATAAGAATGTCAAGAAACCAACTTTTATATTTAGGGCAAATTAGTTTTTGACAAAGGCACAATGACAATTCAATGGGAAAAGAATACTCTTTTCAATAAATTTTGGTGGAACAAATGGATACCCCATGTAAAAGAAAGAACTAGGACCTTTATTACCTTACACCACACAAAAATTACTCAAAGTGGATCTAAGTTTAAAGCTTAAAACTTGAAAATCTCTAAAAAATATAAACATAGGAACAAATATCTATGACCTTCAAATTAGGCAAACAATTTTTAGATACAACACCAAAAACACTATCCATGAACGAAAACACAAACACAATGAAATGTCACTATGCGGCCACGAGAATGACCATCGTAAAAGAAAGCAGCAACACTAAATGTCAGTGACAATATGAAAAACTGGAATGCTCGTACACAGTTGGTGAGAATGTAAATTGTTACACCCACTTTGGAAAAAATTTGGCAGTGTCTTAGAGTCCAACTTAACATACAGCCCAGCAGTTCTACTTCTTGCAACCCATGCAAGATAAACAAAGGCATGTATCCGCCCAATGACTTGCCAGAATCATTTTTCATAACAGCCGAAAAAATGGAAACAATCTAAAACTTCATTCAAAAGTTATCTCATGCCATATAATTATCATAGTTTGTTTTCTCTGAACTTGGGAAACTTTCTTAACTGAGTCTCTACTTTTATAATCTGTTAAAAAACAAAGTTTTCTACGAAAAATTTGATAGAATAAAGGGATTTAATAGCTAACTCCCTATGAAGACCCTCCACCTACGGAGCCAATTTCTAATTCAAAGTTTCATTTTATAAGAGCGCAACCTGCCAATCAAATTATTCGGAAAAGCCCACACCTGCCCCTAACTTCTGAATTATGTGGGATGGAACCGGGCACTGGCGGCTCTCGCGGCTACAGTGCTTCTCAGATGAATACCGGCGGATTGTTAATCTCACTGTATGTGGCTTCCTTCCATCTTGGCGTACTCTAAAAATAAAGAGAAAGGGGAAATAAGCAATCTGAAAAAATATTACCTGAAGATTTTTTAAAATTGTCTCATAAACTTAATGGATCTGAAGGTGCCAGATTTAGTAACTACAACATTGTAAGTACAGTTGATAACTACACAGTAAGCAATAAAGGACCCTGAAGAGCCCAGATAGATTTTGCAAACTCTACGCACTGAAGAGCTGAAATTGTAAGTGCAAGGCTCCCAGGCCCCACTCAGAACTGGGTGCTAATCAGAAAAAGAACAGAAATAAAACATAATTACAAGCCATTTTATAAGCCAAGTCCAAAATGTAACTAAAGGCAAAATATTAAAATCAGCAAGAAGTTAAGGAAACTGAATCACTTACTGACAAAAGCAAATATATGAAAATAGATTCTTTACACATTTTTTAAAAATGCACGATTAGAGGAAGAAAAAATACAATGAGATTACTTTTGTCAAAGAGCACTCGCCAAGTAGGTCCAAGACAGCCAGTAATAACAGCACCACTATGTGGCACACTAGAGCAAGAACTGGAAAGACTAATCGTATACCATATTTAGGAAGATGAGTGCATTACATGCATCTTATAAAGTATTCCATCCAAATGGTCTTAGTTTTGGGGTTAAAACAAATTTTTAAGGACATAGAAAATTCACTTAGTGGAAATTTAATAAGAGAAAATACATGTCATTATATGTATGGCAATGCATTAAAATAAAAAATACAAAATACAAATATTGTACACTGTTAAACATGCTGAAATTGAAGATTTTGAATTGGAATATTTAGATTTTTGTAGTAAATTATTTTTTCTGCCCAGGCTGTGTGGCTCAGTAGATTGAGTGCCGGCCTGCAAACCAAAAGGTCACTGGTTTGATTCCCAGTCAGGGCACATGCCTGGGCTGCAGGCCAGGTCCCCAGTAGGGGGCATGTGAGAGGTGAACACACATTGATGTTTCTCTCCCTCTCTTTCTCCTTTCCTTCCCCTCTCTCTAAAAATAAATAAAATCTTTAAAAAATCTTTTTTTTTCATTGCTTTATCACAAAATTTCTTGACTGCTGCTTTAAAAATAATAAACATCTTAAATAGTTACTGTAAATATGTTACTAGTTTAAATATCTCTCAGGTAAGCTTGTTCTTTTAAGTCCTTGTGCAATTCAAAGACAATGATTTGGTTCCTGTAACTAATTAACACATGCTAGAAAAAGATTATATTCTAAGCAATCTTAGTCTATTGCCTATAAATTGGATTAAAAATTAGATGATTTAATACCTGTCACATTCCTACAGTCATCATTTACTCTAGAAGTTGAATACATTCACACACGATACTTTTTTTTGCCAGTCACTTATACAGGATTACGCTTCGGTCTCTCAAACAGGGGATATGATACAGAACAGGGAATGGCAAGCCGAGATAAGGATAAGTGGTTAATAGTTGGAAGTTCACAGGTTTAGAGCACCTAGTCTCATTCCTGGATTGATTCTTAAATAACAGAACTTATAATATCCATAATCTCACGTTTTCCTATGTGCAGAACTATTTGCCGTGCCCAGGCTTTTCACAGTAGTCTTCTATTTTGTTGGAGCAAAGCAGATGGCCCAGTTTCACAAGCAGCTCGCGGGCCCACCCCGAGTCATATCCCGTGACTCAGGGGCTGACCGTGACCCAGCATGAGACTGGGGCTGGGTCACGGTCAGCCCCAGTCGCATGCAGCAAGACGAGGAGCTGCACGGCTATGCTCACGACATGAGAACCACACTGCATGTGACAGCCGAGTTGCAGGAACTTCACTGCATCAGTTTTCTCAGACCTAGAGTCATCCCAAACCCTTTTCTCTCGTCAGTGGGCCACCCAGACATCATTACAGAAGCACAGCTACCCAAAACTGTCAGGCCCCACAGCCCGCTTTCTGAGAAATCAAAGACGTCAGAGGAAGAGACAACACTCTTCTGCAGAGTGCTGAGGACAGACATACGATGGCAAAGGGGCACCAGAAAGGTCCGTGCCTTGTTCTGCGTATGCTAGGCTATCTGCACGCTGCGGGTGACCCCAGGTGGCACGCCTCGTGCACTTACAGACCAGCGACCCCATGCACACCCACAATCGCTCTCACTGCCCACACACAGCCCCGCTGAGCTGCTCTTTTGTCTGCCTCTGTTTTCTTTCACAGAAAAGGCAAAGGAGATATAAGCCTTCTGCTTTCTCCCTTGTTGCTCTTAATAACTACCTACCTACCCTCAACCATTACAAACTTATAGGTGCTGGGATTCTAGAGATGTCTGAAGTAAACCCCATCAGGTGACTAGCAGCAGCTTAAGATCCATCATGTAACCATAATGTGACCAAAAATCAGTTGAACTAGGTGGGTTAAATTTAGTTAAAGAGTGCCTACTACTACTTTTGCAATAGTTTATAACGTAGAGAAAGTCAGTGACAAATGATCTATCTTTACACTGTTTAGTCTTCAGTTAATCTGTAAGTTCCAAGACAGAACATTAAGTATTTTTGCCATATACGATATACAGAAAATACAGGATATAGGAAAATCACCTGTTCAAAAGACTAGCAAGTAGTTCTTCAATCTTACTTTTAGCTTCGACTTCCGATGAACATTTTTTAAGTGAATCTTCTTCACTAAAGGACTACCAAAGAAGCACAAATAAGGATAACTGTAAACCCAAATAAGCATATCCAATTATCAGTGCCATTAGTTCGCTTTTATATCACCTCTTTTTATCTGCAAATTATTGTATTCCACTAGAAAGTGCACTGGAAGTCAAGAGAATTACAAGGTCCAGCAGCAACTCCAAGTATAGCGTATGATTCCCACAAGGCTCTTAATCTCCTAAAACTTGAATTTAACCTTGGACAAGTTATTTAACCTTTCTAAAGTATGATATCCTCATCTTAAAAAAAGAACAGGAGCAAGAGGAGGAGAGGGGAAAAGGTACGAACAAACAGTAGAACTACCTACCTCAAAGGTCTGTGAAAATTAAATGGGATGATGTAAAGTACTTAGTAAAGCTCCTGCCACACAGAAAAAGAATCGGTCAATGTGAACTGGATGATTATACCTTTCTCCGTTTCCTAAATCATTATACTACTCTAAAAACAAGACTTACTGAAAAATTAAAATATTTTGCCTCATATATGTAATATAGTCTATTTAATCAAAGTGGCTAACTTTAGATTTAAATACCAATTCTTAGATTCAATTTCAGAATATTTATTAATCTATCATACACTGGCTGGGTAGCTCAGTTGGTTAGTGTTGTCCTGATATGACAAGGTTGAGGGTTCGATTCCCAATCAGGGCACATACAAGAATCAACCAATGAATGCATACATACGTGGAACAACAAATTGATGTCTCTTTTCCTTCCACCCCTCTCTAAATCAATCAAATGCAAAAAATCTATTAGAATAAATTAGCCTCCTCATAGAAAAGGAATCATGTACTAACTAATAAGCAAACTACAATAGTAAAAACATAGCAATAAACCAGAAATCTTTGTCTTAAATAATGTGACAACCAGTACTCAATTAAAATATCATTATCGTGCACCTGAGGTAGTCCTGATGGTGTTACAGGAGAGTTATCCTCTCCAAAACTGAGCTTCTGGATACGCTGAGCAACTGAAATTCCCAATTCTTTTTCTAGTATTTTGGATGAAAAGGTTTGGAGATCATGCACACTACCGATACCCAGCGCTTCAAGGCGTTTGGCAGTTTTATAGCCAATACCTAAACAAAAAGAAATGCACAGGGTGTTACAACAGCTTTTTTTCCTTAAAATAAAACTAATGAAAATATTATAAATGCTTCATCAATCACATCTTTAAATCCCATAATTAATATTTTGCTAAGATCAAACTTCATTACAAATGATACTGTTGCTCTACTAAGCCCCTGTGAGTTAGATGAAAACCCACTTTGAAAACCCAACAGCCCTAATATTCCTAATATAAGATGATGAATATAGAGACAACCAATAAATTTTGTCTTGATGGAATTTTCACCACCTGTTACATACCCCTATGGAGGCATTCAAGAACCATGCTGACTACTCATGGGGTGTCCAACCCGCGGCCCATGGGCCACATGTGGCCCAGGGTGGCTATGGATGTTGCCCAACACGAAATTGTAAATTTACTTAAAACATTTTTCTTGTTCATCAGATTTCATGAGTGTTTGTGTATTTAATGTGTGGCCCAAGATAACTCTTCTTTTTCCAGTATGGCCCAGAGATGCCAAAAGGTTGGACACCCAAAGGAAGACTATCACTAGAGCAATTAAAATTAGCATGCACTTAGTAGTTAACCTACCTGATTTTTATATACAACCCCACACATTTATCGGCAAGTCATTTCTGGCAATATTTACCACCTGAATACAACTAAGAACCAGAAAGCAAACCAACAAAAAAAGAATTCTTATTAGCAAAACTCCTATCATAAAGTTTTTTGCAGGAAAACTCAGTCATATTTTATCACAGAAAAAAAGCTCAGGCAACATAGTGTCCTTTTACTCCTCTCATTTTTAAAAAATTAATTCTACAATTATCTACTTTCCTTGAACAGTAGAAGTAAATCAGAGGTGATGAATGTGCAGGGGAAATTATTAAAGTGGAGTGACAGATATTTCCACAGCTGAAATAAAAGAAGGCAAGTTGGCAATAAAGAAGAAAAAGCCTGTAAAAAAAATACAAGAATTCAAAAAGTAAAGCCATGTGATAGTGTTATGTGTCAGTATATAGTCCCCAACGTGTTACAATCTGACATAGTAATTGTTCGTCAGAACACAGACTCAGCTCATCCAAGAAGTTACAACTGTACTACTTTAAGGAAGGCAAGGGAGTAACACATTTTAGAATCACATAAACATGTATTAAAAGTGTGACGTTACAATCTGCAGGTTAAGTTTCAGTTGTCTTAAAAATTCACTTCCACAGAATTCTATATAACATCCTTATCCCCAGCAATGCCATAGAAATGAAGTTTAACATATCCTTTACTGATGGTCTACAAAAGCATAAGTATTTGATTGTCAATGATACAAACTTGACCTGAATAGATAACTGAACCCTTCAAAAAAAATCACTTTCCTCATCGTTAAAATAAAAGCCTTATCTAAATGCTTTGGAAGTACTCTTATAGCCCTAATATTTTATATATAATCCCAAAATAGAGTTAATAAAAGACAATGCTCCTTTTTAGATGCAATGTATACTATAAGAGTATAAACCAGGGATTAGAAATAACTGACTATATGAGTATGTTCCCAGGTTACAATTTTTATGGTCACATTCAAACTCTACAAAAGTAGGTGAGACTAGAAAAGAACTCCATATATTTCCTAGTACAGATTCCCTCCAGAAAACAAGTTTTTTTGGTTTTCTCCAAGAACCCAGTACACAGGCTCTAAAAATTAATTACATGTCAGGCAGTGAAAGACAAATACCATATGATCTCACCTATAAGTGGAACCTGTAAGTGGAATCAAAACAAACAAGCAAGCAAAATATAAACAGAGACATTGAAATAAAGAACAGACTGACAGTAACCAGAGGGGATAATGGGGGGAAAGAGGGGAAGGGACATCAAGGAACTTGTACAATGGACACATGGACAAAGCCAAAGGGGTCTAGGATCAAGGGTGGGAGGTGGGGATGGCTGGGGTGCAGGGTAGCAGAGGGGGGAAAATGGAGACAACTATACCTGAACAACAATTTAAAAAAAGAGAGAGAAAAAAGAATTAATTGCACATATGTATTATTTTTATACTAAAGTACAATAAAATATATACTTTTCAAATATATTTGTCTTACCAGGCATTTCTTTTATGTGTTTCAGACTACAAATGAGGTCTTGAGAACTTTCAGGCAATAAAACTGTTTGTTGATTTGGTTTGAAGACGCCGGAAACTAATTTTGCCAGTAACTTATTGGAAGCCACCCCAGCACAGCCGGTGAGTCCCAGCCGGTCACACATGGCTTCCCGCATCTCTGCTGCCATCTGAGACCCAACAAGCAGTCGCCTGTGCAAGACGTCATGCAGGTTTACAGCTATGAAAACAGCCAATGTCAAAAGTCACCACAAAAATTTTTAATTTCCTCTTTTACAAATGACTTTTAAAAGGGTACAGGATTTATTCAACCTATATTCAACAACCCCCAGCCACACACACACCACCACACTGTCACCCACTTAACTAATCTGTTTTGTTCCTCACAGCAGTTCTGTAAAGTAACTACAAGGAGTGAACTCCAAGGGCCTGTGATAGAGAATGCACAGGAGTGCTAACTGATGAGATTAGGAAAACTGATCTCTCATAAAAAATCCCTACTGACATTAGTAAAACTCTTCTTCATATTACCTGTAAGCAAGCATAAAGTATTGCATTTATAAGAAAGCCAATATTACAGTTTTGAAGATCTGAATCTAAACTTTACAAACTAGATATATAAAAACAATTTTAGATCTGTACATATTTAAGAGCTCTTTTATCAAATTATCTAGAAACAACCTCTATAAGGTGTGAAAATGTTATTACAGTTATATGAGACAATCCTTGCCCTCAGGAGTATTTACAAATCAAGTGTCATATCTGCAATTTATTTTTACATGGCTCATCAGTCAGTCAGCCAATCGATAAAGAGCAAGATAAAGCACATGTAGAAAAATGGTAACAGGTGTATCAACCAGGAGGGTATAATGATGATTCTCATTGTATTATTCCACCAATTCTTCTGTATATTTAAAAAATTTTAACAAAATTGTGGCACGGTGGAAGAATTCATGAAAAATTAGGCATTTCCTTTTTAGGATGTAAGACCTAGCTCTCTGTATTATGTTCTGAGCAATAAAGTCTGAATTTGCTTTAAGAATTACACAGAAACATATTTGGAACACTCTTGCTTCTCAGCCTTTGTGAGTGACAAGAAACTACAGGTACAAAGGATAAGAAAAGCTCCCTGACTTCCTCCAGAAGAGAACTGTGGCTTTCGCCCTTCCTTTAACATCAGGGAAGTGGAGAACTAGATGGGGACTAGTCACCAGCTCTAGCAGACCTAGAAGCAGAGACCTAGAGGCCAGGTGGTCAGGGCAAGTGGTACACAAAAGCATAGCAGCTTGTCTTCCCTCTGGTGTAACATGCAAGTCACCAGCGGAGTCACAAGACCTCTCGAAGTCTAATGCCATAGTCACTGGAGCTTATTTTCAAATGCAAATCTCCCCCTGGAAATACCAGCAGCCACTTATACTTTAATATGTGAAGATGAACCATTCTGCTTTCATGCTAAGAGCTGGCAAAGATGATCTGAATGAATTAAACAGGAGCTTGCAAAAGACGACAGCTGGGCCGGGTCAGGCTCCCAGAAAGGCTAACTTGGGAGGTTGGGGGCAACAAAAGGTCTTGGTGCTCTGCGGCGACAAAAGCAAGAGGCAACAAAGGCAAATTTCATCTATCTCAAAGTTTTGCTTAAAGACAGTTTGAAGAGAATCAAAAATTATTGCAAAAAGCATATTATCAAGCCAACTCCTCCAATACAAGGCTAACTTAAAGAGATATGACCTCAAAAATGGTAATGGTAAAGAGATATTTGATGATAAAGAGGTACTACCTCTTTACCAAATTTTACCAAATGTACCAAATTTGATGGTAAGGAGGTACTGCCATCAAAAATGGTAATGCCCGGACCGTGTCGGAGAAGCGGGAAGCGCGCAGAGCACCGAGCTACAGGAGCAACACGCATTTAGGTCACCCGGACAGATGACTGACAGACGGCTGCACCTCCAACAGAAGCCCTAAAACATCCAAAGTTGGTTTTGGGAACACATGGAGCACTAAAGCATGTACGTGCTTTAAAACGACTGAACCAGTCAGATCCACTCACGCTGATCGTTGTACACATGACCCGACGCAGTCAGCACTGAGAGTTCATCACTTGGAAGCCGCTGTAGTCTCTTCTCAACCACTTCTGTTACATCCACGAAATTTTCATCAAATCCAAGCCGCTCAACAGCTGGACTAAATTCTTCCAACAACTCTAAATTTACAGAATATTGGAGCACAGATGTAACTGAAGTTACAACTAGAACACATTTAACTTTCATGCTTACATTGAATATGTTATTAAAGGTTTTACATACAGCCACAGTTCCACAACATATTTAATAAAGTCTTTGGTTAACTGTGATTTTTTTTCTGAACCACATTTTGAGTAAAGGCAAAATTTTTCCAACAAAGTCAGTCCAAAATGATATTTGCTGGGCAAATACTCACAGCGATACATTTAGCTCAACCTCCTACACTTATAATTTCTGTGTCTGCAGTACATTCAATATCAATGCTTATCATTAATTATGATCTTGAAAGCAGTGGACCAAAGAACAAATTATAGTCTGCCTAGAAAAGTAAAAACAAGTAATAATATATTCTTGCTACATTATTCATGAGAGTTTTTAAAGGCAAAACCAAAATTTATAATTTCTAATTATTACTGAGCCAAAAAGAAAACTCATGTAATTTTCAAAATACACCACAATTCAGTGTTTTAATTAGCCATTCCTGAGCTAATTCCTTAAAGGCAGAGATGGACCATGATTTACACGCGCTTGAGTGTCCAACATCTAGCCTAATGCCTGGGCCTTAAGTCAAATGTTTACTAAACTGAACTGAACCAAGATTTGGTATAAATTCAAATGGACTATCAATTTTCATTTTTAGGATTAAGACTAATAACAACTTTGAAATCACTGAGAAGAATTTTCATTTCTCTCTGAATTACTTCTTGATATCAGCTGGATGGCAGAAAACACTCGCTATTTTTTTCACCTATGAGGTAAAATCTTTATAATTTGAGAATATCTAACACTCCCACACACCCTAGCAATTATGTTGGGACAAACTTAAGTGCAACATACAGCAGTATTCAAAATTTTAAGTGCAAATTACCTTGGATCTATTATAGCAATTAACCTCTAGGGACTTAACTTATAAATACCCTCATAAAAGTATGCCCAAATTTCCATACGAAAATGTCTACTGCAGCACATATTTGTAAGAGCAAAAAGTTGGTAACAGCCTAACAATCCATCACCATCAGGGAAACCATAAAATTCATCATTCCAAACAAGACAATTTTTAAATAAAAGGAGCTAGTACTAATAATCATGCAGGGGCCTCAGGCATAAAGTGGGACACACCGTCCTCCCATCACCACAGGACTGGTTCAGCAAGCATGGAGCAAAATGCAATGGAACACTGCCAGCATCGGAAGGAATGAGGAGCAGCTACACGAACGACAGGAAAGATCACCAAGAACAAGGGCAAGATGCACAACTCTATGCATCATATAACTATTCTTCTGTGTACACTAAAAATTAACTTCTTAATATTCATACACACGCAATTTTGCACAGATGCACAAGTACTATTTTGGGAGTATAGTCTTATCTTTTCTGCATGGCTGTCCTTTCTCCCCTCCCCTCCCATTTCAGCACCGCCTCTTCCCCTCCAGAAGGTAACTCATGTTAACAACTCAGCGCATATCCTCTCGTTTCTATTCCTGTTCATATACACACATATGCATATATGTGGGGGAGGGGTTTGTGCTATTGTTTTATACATATGGAAAAATGTATACACTGTTTTTGCATCTTAACTTTCACTCCCTCAACAGGGTATATATTTATGGGTCAAGTACACGGCAACAACGCATTCTTTTTCATGGTTATTTAACAGTCCATCACAGTCTTAATTTAGCCATTCTTATCCTGATGAACATTTCTGTTTTCATTCCATGTTTACCAATTATGAACCATGCTACAATACAAATTTTTGTTCATACATCCTTTGGATTTTATTTCTTAAATTTCCAGAGGTTATATCACTGGGTTAAAGACTATAATATGTATCTTTAACTTCAAAAACTGTTTCCAGATTGCTTTTTCAAAAAGGCTACAATACTTTGTTTCTACTTTTTCTCACATTATCTTTTGCAAGTATGATGGATATAAAATATCTTATTAATTCAAATCTTCTTAGACAATAATGAATTTGAGCATTCTTTTATCCAGTTAATCATAAGACACTGTGTTTGTTCTTTTTGTCAATCACCTATTCATATTCTTTGTCCAATTCTCTTGAGTTTTTTTCCTCGTTGATCTGTTAGTGTTTTTGGATATTATACATATTTAACCCTTCCATCTGAAAACTGCTACAAATAATAAAAGAATAAATAACAGTAGCAAAGAAGATAAATATAAAGTTAGTTTTTAACTAATTGTTTTTAACTATGTTAAACATTACAGAAGCCTCTCTCAACTAACATTAATGAATTAGAGCATAGCATAGTTCTTCATAATTCATTTAAATTTAAAATTAAAAAATATTTGGCTTTCTTTACTATATCTCCCCATTTTCTCCCTTTTAAATTTTGCTGCACTTTTCTCATATTTACATGACACCAGTCAGGACCAACTTCAAACTCCTCCCACTTTAGATTTTGTATCAACATTACTTACATAATATCATCCTCATATACATTTTTTAAAAATGGGCAAGACCCAAAATAAAGTTATCAGCAATAAAGAAACTGATTGTCATTTTACATTTATTAAAAGATTCATGAAATGTACAGGCATCCTATATAAAAATTAATGCTAAAAAAATACTGCCTGTAATCTGTACCTGTAACCTTATACGACATCTCTCTGTAACGAGTCAAGTCTTCTCCATTCACTAACACCAGCTGTGGACACTTTTCTTTTGCATCTCTAACACTCATAAGTTTCTTTACTCCAAGTTCCCTAGCTTCATAGTTGCAGGTAACCACCAGAGATTTCTGCTGAACCCCTATAAAAAATAAATATTTTATGAGAAAACTGAGTAGAATTTAAAGAAATATCTTAAAATATAATTTACTAATCCTGTATTATAGCTGTAAATTGTGATGCAATCTGTTTTGAATAAAAATAAAAAGCTGTATCACATTTAAAAAATATAGCCTCTATTCATCAAAGTTCTTGAAAGTAAAATTTAACAGAAATGATCATGAATCAATAGATTCTATGGAGTCTTCAGCAAAAAGATACAAATAAAATCACTCTACAATTTTTTCAGACAATGCAAAACCTAATTAATTTATACTGAATTAACTCTATATATAAATCTAGCCCAAATTTTACCAAAAAATAACAGCAGATGAAAATAATTGAGTACAATTAATTCCTGGAACCTCACTTACCTTCTGAGTAACTGTGTAATGAATATAAATCCATGTTCTGCTACAAGTACCAACCTACAGTAATTATCAGGTATCTCCTCTAATAAATGTTCTAATTATTGAACTATTCTTCCTAATCATCTGCAGAAAAGATAAGATAATGGGGGGGCATTCTGAGCCCCCAAATCCTTCTTAACATGGTTAATAAATCAGAATACAATGGACACAATAAACGAGTGCTGATCCTATTCTACGGCAAAATACTGTCAGCATCCATAATTACCTAAAGGTTTGCCCTTCAGTTCCGGGTTTGAGATCATTTCTACTTGAGCATAAAAGCAATCCAGATCCACGTGTACTATGACTCTGGATGAAGAACTTCCTACTGGTACCACCTGATCATGAACTGATGCACAACATGCAAAGAAATACAAAAATATATTCAGGCTGCTTATCATCTCTGAGCAACTGGCAATTCCTTAAAACATGGTAACTGAGAAAAAATACTGCAAAATTATTTTAAAAGCCTTTTTCCTGAATTTATTCTACCTACTAAAGCACCTAAAAATTACAAAGACATGAGAGCAACTCCATCCACAGTAGGGCCTTCAGTCCTGTTCACTCAGCATTTCTTTATGCACTGTATTTTTCACAAGAATAAATTTGAGGGGAAAAATCCTTGATCAATAATGGATGACGAGAGAATATCCTCTCGCTTAAAAGTTGACCATAAAGTAAAATTTAAGGTAAATTAGAGGGGTAGAAAAATTTAAACGCAGAGTTCAACCAACTTAAAAATTATTTTAAGTGGCATGTCCTTACATTTTAAACAATCAGAAATACAGAATTGGAGAAGACAGAACTTACGGGTACCCGTGAACTATATTTAGCTTCCATACGAAAGCAGGATTATCTGGTTCAGTGCTGAATCCCCAGTAGTGGTAACAGTGCCTGGCATATAAGACTATCAATAAATGCTCACAAAATTGAAAAAAAAATGAGTACATATTTCTTGGACGTTAAAAAAAGTAGCTTATGTCATGGGGAATGGGGGCAGGGCGGGGGACACAGGAAAGATGAAATTCCAGCTGTTAACACCAGTTTAAAAACAAGGCAGGTTAAACGCAATGCACTATTCTGGTTTGGATCCTGGAACAGAAAATATTGTAGTAGGAAAAAACTGGTAAAATGTGAATAAAGCTCGTATTTTAGCTAACAGTATTATGACAATGTTACTTTCTTAGTTTTGACAAACGTACCATGGTGATGTAAAATACTAACACTAGGGATAACTTTTTCTCCCACTTCGGAAATTCTAAAATTCTTCCAAAATTTAAGTTTAATTACAAAAAAAAAAGACAGAGACGGAGAGCCCGGGACTCTGGCCCCGAGGATAGATGAAACAAGATACAGCCCAAGCTAGAGGTGGGTCACTGGAGAGGCGATCACTGCACTCGAACCTCGTCCCCGGTTCCCTCCGAGCCCACCCATTCCTTCCAGACCCAACGGGAGGCCCGGCCCCACCCCCGACGACTGCGCAACAAGGTTCTCCACTTCTGCAACTTCAAACTGCCCAGGAGCCTATTTGGCTTTCATTGAGTTCTTTGAGGGGCTACTGCAAATACAGTGTTGCCTAACTAGGTGTTGCCATCCCTCTCGGGGTCCTGACTGCAAAACACCAGGCAACCGAGGGCGGCCCTCTCGGCAGACCCAGGAAGATGAAATGAACCAAGCGGGGCGGAGACGATCGCACCCCAACGGCCGCCGCAGCCCAGGGCGTCCGCCCGCCCCGCCCTTCTCATTTACACCACTGCAGGTTGCCAGGTTCCTCAGGCCCCCGCGCACCCGGCGAGCCGGCTAACGCCCCCGCCTGCGCGCGCTCCATCGCCCGAGCCGCGTCCTCTTCCTCGTCGTGGCGGCCTTCCTCCTCGGGCTCCACCCCCAGCTCCTCCAATCCGTGGCAGCCAACCGCAGCGCAGCTTCCGGCAGCCTCCGCCCGGTATCCAGGGACACTGTGGCCCGTCCTCCCCTAGCCCCGTTGGTCCTGGCGCCTGCGTGGTGAGGGCCGACTGGTCAGTAACCTGGCTGCTAGCGCGGGCTCGGATACGTGTGGATCCACGTGCTCAGGTTTCCTCCCGCTAAATCGAGGCAGGAAGTGAGGGGTTGCGTTCCAAAACAGCTCATTGTTTTCTTGAGATCTTTGGTGTTACTACTTTCTTCTTTATCTAGAGGCCAGCCTGTTCCCCCGATCAATTGTTAGGAAAATTGCTAACGGTTAGACACTGAACGATTTATAGTGATGGAGGTGGGGAAACGGTAAAAATCATAGTAAGAGCAAGACGGCCACATAAACTAATGTGGTTAACAAGTGTGTTAAAGTTTATTGCATTTTGTTTGTTGTTTGATTCAAAGAGATTGTGCCAAATTGAACCTCTGAATTTCTGATCATCTAAACTGAATAGAATTTTAATGCATGAGCTTTGTAGTCAAATGAAAAAATCTACTCCAGACCCATCAGCTTGCTGTGTGACTTTACGCAGGTTATGTACCGTGTTTTTCAGAGTGTAAAACGCACTATTTTGGGGGGGATGGGGGTGCGTCTTATAGTCCAAATAAGCCAGGTAGCTTACCTGGCTTACTGTGGGGAGCGGGGGGCTATGTTATTTATGTTATTAAATATTTTACCACATTTTTTGCTTCAAATTTTTTTTCCTATTTTCCTCCTCTAAATCTCAGGTGTTTTGTAGGGTCCGGTGTGTCTTATAGTCCTAAAAATGGGTAACTACTGTGAGCCTCAGTTTCTACATTGTAAAAAAAAAAAAAAAAAAAGTCCTGAGAATAAATGATTGACTAAATGAAAACTAACATATACTTTAATATTCCAAAGTATGTAACACACCTACCTTCTGTTAAGATGTATTGTGTGCCTGTGTGTTTTTACTGACAGGAAATTTGGAAATTTCTTTGTGTACATATATACATATATTCAACACATATGTTGTTTTCACAGTATTCTGCTCTTACAAAGAGGATGTGATAACCCTGAGAACACCTTTAACGGACATGTTGGTGTATCCACAGAGGAGAAGAAAAAACAGGCAGAGCCGGACCCAGTGGGTTGGAGACCAAGTCTTCCTCTCGGACATCTGGACCAGTTCCCTGAGAGTCTACAGTGTAGGATCTGAGAGGGATTTAGGGCCAGGCTGCTTTCTTTGTGAATGCTGTTTGGTAAGTCTAGCTAAAGAGATTTGAAATAAGTGCTTCCTTGGCCACTAAGTGCTTCTTGGCTATTTTCAAGGGTGTCCAAGTACTTGTAGAAAACTAAGCTTTTTTTTTTTTTTTTTTAATTCCTTCATGTTCAGAATAATCCACACTATGGACTCACCATGGAAGATTCAAACTGCTTCTTTATAGAGCCGTAGGCTCACTACACTCATCAGCTTCAGAAAAAGTGAGCCAGCTTGGAACACAGTGCACAATAAAGCCCTCTTTAGCCTCATTTGTTTCTCTGTCACTTGTCAAATTGAAAAGCGGCTTTTAATTAGATAATTTGTTCATGATAAACATGAACGCTCATGTCAGTGAAGGGCAGGGAGTCACCAGTGTCTGCTTCTGTCCTTCTAGCTGAATTGACCACCTGTTGGTTCGGAGGAAGAACTCTAGGCCCCAATCAAGGGCTTTGACAGGAAGAACGTAAGAGTATTCATGAGTTTCTGTATTTCATGTTGGTGGGTGGCTTGGTAGGTACAGGTTGATCATGGGGTCAAAGGAACAATTTGAATTGGCAAAGGTGCTAAGAGCTTGGTTTTGTAAGGCCTTTGGCCTAGTGCACTGGTCCTCAATCAGGGTCACTTTAGTCCCCTAGGAGATATTTGGCAATATCTCAAAAATACCTTTGGTGGTCACATCAGGGAACTGGAGCTCTGCACTACTGGCATCTAGTGGGTGGAGGCCAGAGACACTGCTGAACATCCTACAGTTCACAGGACAGCCCTTCGCAGTAAAGAATTATCCAGCCCAATGTGTCCATTGGGCCAAAGTTGGGGTGTTCTGGCCTAGTAGTCTTGATACCATCCTGCATCCCACTCCCTAACACCCTCCTCAGTTTAAGGTCCCCAGTTGTAGTAAAGAATTGGGCTTCAGATATGTGCTCTTAATTATAAATGACATTTTTTAGAGAAAGGAGGATGTAAAGGAAGGAACAAGTATAATTTAATTGATTTTCACTGTGGGAATCTACATTCTGAGAACGCATTTGTGAGAAAAACGATTTAAGAAAAATATGCACACGTTTATGGAGCTTACGGGTTGCCCCTGGGGTGAAAGGCTAATGAGTCACAAATAATTTACAAGGCTTAAATGCAAAACTCCAAAACACAGAAAGGCTTCAGGTGGTTGAAAGCAAACTATAATTAGGATACACTTTTATGCAATGTGCGTGCCACGCAGTATTTAGTAATGTTCATCCAAGGATCTGAGACCCTTTGCACAGAAACTACAATTGTCATGAACTCTCTCTCTCTCTACCTTTTTTCCTCCCTTCTCCCACCCCCCTCTCTCTCTCACTCTTGCACACCAAAGCCTCAGTTTCATGCTTTCTCAGTGTAACCTAAAAATATTTGCTGCATACTATGCAATTGTGGCCAATAGAAGGTGTAAGAAGCTGCAGTTTTTCTAACAGTCAGCTTCTCTGACCTTTTTTTGTGGTTCTGCATAGTTCTGATGAAAAGCCTGCAGTCACTTTAGTAATGGCATTTAAAATGTTGCTTGTCAGGGTGTACTCGATGAAATCTGCCTCATCATTTTGGATAAAGAGAGGTAGGAACCAATGTGATCACAACACAAATCATTTGGTCAAGGTTTGTAAATAACCTTTGCAAACTTCAGGCATTGAGAAAAGAGAGCTACTGGAAAGTTTTTGTTTCATTTCACAAATAAATTTCTGCATCTATTTTTTTTACCAAACCACAAGACCCTTGTGAGATGCATTGCCTGAATAAATGACGTAAACAAAACTTCACATACTTGTTTTTTATGGTAATTTGAAGGAAATGAGTTAATATGGTCTTAATACCATCTTGGAAATGTTAATATTTTCAATTTAACCAATAATCTCCATTTTCCTGGTTTAGATTAATATAAACTTCCCATAAAGGAAACTAATATTTATATTTATAGGACTTATTTCTTAAAGTTGATTTAAAGATTCCATTAAAGTACTTATTAATCCTAAAAGTACTGCCTGTGTCTCTGGTAAAACAAAAAAAATTTTTCATCCATTGTTTAAGACATTTTAGTGAGACAAAATAGTACTAGGTATAAAGTGAAAATCCATCCTACCCCCCACTGCACCCTGAGATAACCGCTGTTAACAGTATATGTTAATATACTTCATCAGATTTTCTCTTACAATGTTTAATACAGGGTGGACATAGGGATAGTCATTTATAATTCACGAGTAGGGTGACACTATGCAGACTCCTCTTGAAGACTCTTCTTCACCAGGCTTTTTAACTTACTTTATCTTGAGCATCATTTCTTTTCCCTGCAGGAAAATTAACGGAGTTCTTTTTAATGGATGTGCTGTTTTACCAGGTCCGTATTGACAGACACTTACTGCTGATCTTTTGCTGCAGTGAGAATCCTCGTGCATTTTGTGTATCTCTGCACCCTTCTTCAGGAGTTGGACCCCTCCCTTCCCTAGGACTAACCTAATCTCCTAAAATTCCATAAGAATATTATCTGTATCTTTTCAAATCAATAAAAACCCTACGAAAGCATACGATGACACATGAGTCCTGTCAGTTCTTTTTCCAATCGTTCTCTCAGATCCCTCCACTTCCCTGCATATGTGCTGATACATTTCCCGTCCAGGCCACACACACAGTCATCTCTGGCTTAGCCTAGAGCAGTGGCCTCCTACAGCTGGCCCATCTGTGGGTCCTAGAGAGATCCTTTAATAATGTGTGATATAATGTGGCTTTTCTGCTAAGAATCTTTCAGAGGCTTCCAACAAACAACCTTTAGAGTAAAATTCAAACCCCTTTCTCACCATGGTCCTCAAGGTCTCACTGGGGCAGTGTTCCTACTTCTCATAGCAGCTTATCATTTTCCCTTGCACTTGGCTGCACCAGACACCAGCCCCCTTTGTGTTCCGCTGACATATATTTAGTCTGCAGGCAGCAGGCTGGAGATCCAGGAGGGCTGATGATAATCATTCTAGCCTAAGTCCTGGGAACTGGGAGAGCTGATGGTGTAAATTCTACTTCAGGTTCGAGTATGAAAGCAGAAGACTGATGCCTCAGCTCTAAGGCAGAGAGAGTGATC
Source organism: Anoura caudifer (assembly GCA_004027475.1). Classification (NCBI taxonomy): domain Eukaryota; kingdom Metazoa; phylum Chordata; class Mammalia; order Chiroptera; family Phyllostomidae; genus Anoura; species Anoura caudifer. The sequence goes on from PVKU01002461.1 coordinate 158,583, forward strand.
TCCCTCATTCAGCCTTTTGATTCTATTTAGGCCATGAACAGGTTGGATGAGGCCCAGCCACATTGAGGAGGACAATCTGCCTTACTCAGTCTATTTGAACGTTAATCTCATCCAGAAATGTCCTCATAGACATGCCCAGAATAATGTTTAACCAAATATCTGGACACCCTGTGGCTCAACCAAGTTGACACATGAAATTAACCACCACAGGACAATTTCCGGACTTCAGACCGCTGTGCTGTTTGAAAGGTTTTTCACAGAACTGGCTTGTTCTCTTTCTCTAGTTCTCAATTCAAATGTCAACACCTCTAACTGACCTTTCCAAACCACAGTCTCTCAGATGGCCACCACCAGAATCACCACATTCTTTCTTGACATACCGAATAACATTTATAACACATATTTCAATATGCAATTTTATGTTTGCCTTTTACTTATTTTTAATATCTCTCCCTTACTAGAATATAAATTGTATTAGGTCAGGGACTTAGTATCCCTTGTACTTTTTTGGTACCTACCAAAAACATATTCTCAAGAAATAAACAGCAATATTCCAGCAACAATTGGATAGCTGAAGTTGGGATTTTTAACATCCTGTATAGACAAATATTCGTTATGTAAGAATTCCAAATAATATATGGGGGGGAGGTGTGCAAAAGTTAATTTACAGCTGTCCATATGGAAAATAATACTGTAATTACTTAATATAAGATCAAGCTCTGTTTCACATACTCACAACTGTAAACCTACTTTTGCCCCACCCTGTATGTAGAAAAGACCCCCTCTGGGAGGTAAAACCTAATCCCCACACCTTTGCAGGTGGACTAGGCATTTGCTTTGAAGAATAGAGGGTAAAAAGAGAGGAGCAGTAAGTTTAACAGTGTAGAAAACCAACGGTGACTGTCTTCACCAAATTATCATGGGGATACCATGCAGCCCCGAAGGGATGCATTCTGAAGGGTGCAGCATCACTTCGGTAGAATTCTTGCCAAAAATGCATAACCTCAATGCAATCATAAGAAAATCTCAGACAAACCCACCAAATTGAGAGGTGTTTAACAAAACAGTTAACCAGTGTTTATCAAAAGTGTTAAGGTCGTGAAACACAAGATAAAAGGAACTGTCACAGGTTGAAAAAGACTAAGGAAACATGACAACTAAATACAATGTGGCACCCTCCGTTGATTTTCAGAACAGAAAGGATATTAATGGAAAAGCAGGTGTAATACAAATAAAATTGCAAGTTTATAAAAATGTATCAATGCCAATTTCTTGTTTTGACCAAAGTAACAACAGCAGGAAAAATCAGGAAGGATATGTGAGAAGCTTTTACTATATTTGCAACTTTTTTGTAAGCATAAATGTACTCCAAAATGAAAAGTTTATTTTAAAAACTAGATAATCAGTCTATAGCCACATCACCCTGAATGCGCTTGATCTCATCTAAAAATAATCAGGAACCAGAAACTAAACAAGTAGCATTTTTTTCTAATCTTCACAAATTAAAAAAAAATGAAAACCATCCTTTAGATTCAACCACACGCACAGGTAACTGTGAGGTGATGAATGTGTTAATTAACTTGATTATGATAATCATTTCACAAAGTATATGTATATTATCACAGTGTATACCTAAATGTACATACTTTTTATTTGCATTTATACCTCAATAAATCTGAGAAAAACCTTTCTTTAGATTGTTTGAGATTTTTATTTTTTGTTGAGGTATGCTATACATTGCTATGAATTTCCCTCTTAGGACTGCTTTCTCTCTGTCCCGTAGATTATGGGTTGTTGGGTTTTCATTTTCATTTGTCTCAAGATATCTTTTGATTTCTTCCTTGGCCTCATTGTTAACCTATTCACTGTTTAGTAACAGGTTATTTAGCCTCCAGGTGTTTGAGTGTTTTTCAGTTGTTTTGTTGTAATTGAGTTCTGATTTCATACCATTGTTATTAGAGAAGATGCTTGATATAATTTCAGTCTTAAAGTTATTGAGACTTGTTTTGTGGGCCAAGATGGGGTCTATCCTGGAAAATGTTGCATAAGCACTTGAAGTGAGTATATATTCTGCTTTGGGATGAAATGCTTCAAAAATATCCATTAAATCCATCTAGTCCAGTGTGTCTTTTGAAATTGAATGTATTGGAGTGACATTGGTTATTAAAATTATATAGGTTTCAGGGGTACAATTCTACAATAACATCATCTGCATATTGTACTGTGTTCACTACCCCAAGTAGAGTCTCCTTCCATCACCATGAATCCCCCTTTCCCCTCTCCTACCTCGTCTCACACCCCCTGCCCCCCGTAATCACTGTACTGTTGTCTGTCTATGAGGTTTTGTGTTTTGGTTTTTGTTTTGTTTGTTTTTTATTTGTTTGTTTTTGCTTAATCCTTTTACTTTTTTCACCCAGTCACCCAGCCCCTCCCCTCTGACAGCTGTGTCATTGTGTCATTTAAGGCCCTTGTTTCCTTGTTGATTTTCTGTCTAGAAGATCTACCATTGATGTCAGTGGGGTATTAAAATTCCTTACCATGACTGTGTTACTTTCAGTCTCTTCGTTATGTCCATTAGTACTTGTTTTATATATTTAGGTGCACAAATATGACAAGGGTCATATTGTATTGCTGGATTGATCCTTTTAGCGTTATATAATGTCCTTCTTTGTCTCTTACTATAGCCTTTGTTTTAAAGTCTATTTTGCTTGATGTAAGTATTGCTACTCCAGTTTTTTAAAATTCCATTTGCATTAAATATCTTTTGCCATCTCTTTACTTTCAGTCTTTGCGTGCCTTTCAGTCTGAAGTGGGTCTCTCATTGACAGCATATATATGGGTCTTATTTAAACCTGGGGAAGAAACTTTAAATGTTGCTATTGGTATTCAAAAGTGCAATAAAAATTCTGCCTTTTTATAATTAATCTAGATAGATAGATAGGTATTACTCTTTGAATTCCATTTACAAAATTTTTAAACCTCTTGTGGGTCAACTATTGTTATTATTTTACTGTTGACACCATCACAGATGCCCCCCATCACCACCTCCCCTCTTTGCCACCTTCAACTATTATTTTCCATTTTTGTTACCATGCTTCAAAATTTTTAAAAGATGCTATGCTTGCAGTTAATGCCAATTTAATGTTTATAATTGAAGGATTTTTTTTTTAATGTACTGGTACCAAAGAGATAATTACTGCTCTTAAAATCATCACTCCTTAAAGGAGAATTTCTGCGTGAAATGGTTCTTATTGCCTATACGATTTAGCTTACTTTCTTTTGAATAAAAACCATAAAAATTATTAAGAAATCAACGGTAATGATACCTGAAGTCAGAAGGCTGAATCTCTAGTCCATCTGAGGTGTTAGAAACGGGGGCTCTACCAGCAGGCTTTTCCACGGGCGTCTGACCTCCACAGTCCCTGCTATGAGGTGGGAACTGTCGGAGAGCATGCACAGCCCATCCGTCTGGGTGTCACTTGAGCAGTTATATTCATTCAAATAACGGCATCTGTTACCTGTACTTGCGTAATGGCAAAATGACGTATTAATCAATATCCCACTGTAGAAAATATCCTGGTTTCAGATTTACACAGAATTACCTAAGAAATCAATACCCACTTAAGACATTTTTTAAAATGCTGACTTGTTACCCTTTTCTCTCTCTTCATGGAGTCACAAGTCAGGGTCATGAAAAACAAAGAAAGACAAGGAACTGTCACAGCTTGGAGGAGACTAAGAAAATACAACGAATCAATGAAATGTAGGATCCTGGATCCAACCCAAGACACTGGGGGAAAACTGGCAAAATTCGAATAAGTTTAGTGGTTTGGTTAATAATTTTGTACCAATGTTACCTCTCGCTTTGGGTAATTATGGTCATGTAGGTTAGCAGTAGAGAAACTGGGTAAAAGGTAAACACCAATTTTCTGAACTATTTTTGCAACTTCTGCAAGTCTAAAATTATTTCAAAAGATTTTTTAAAATTGCATTGGAAAATTCCTCAGGAAGCTGTTACTTCAGAGAGCGAGATAACATTTCTCAATAATTCCCATACAGCCAGAGTTTCCTCCAGCTTTGAAACAGAGCATTGTTTTTTTCAGTTGAGCAGCAGATAAAGTGCAGTTGCTAACTTGTGCTTTAGGAATATTTTGCAGAGAAATACGTATTTTAAGACACTACAATTCTACTTTGTACAGCAAAATGTTCATACTTTGAGAGGCCCGTTGGAAGCAAGGCCAGCTGAGAAAAAGATTCACGTTTCTCATCTCATTTTTGTGCCAGAGTATTTGCTCATTGTGTGGAACATCAGGCTAAGGTGTCCAGGTAATTAAAATTGGGGAGTTTTTTTCCTCTTTCCATTATTTTTCTGTCTTGTTAAGTGGGCACAGGTAAATTTGAGTAAGTACAATGTATTTATCATGAGGCTTCGCTGTACTCCAGTGGAAGAAGTAAGCACGCAAGACCTTCGCTGAAGGGGTGACGGGGGAATTCATCCTTTGAGATTGCCTCATAAGTGATAATCATTAAAAGGAGAGCCTGTCGCCAGTTCAGCAACTATCCCCTGTTTTATGATTACCATTCAGTAATCATCTACCACGTGCTTGCTCATTCATCTATCTCTCGTCTAATACATAACTCAGCAAGGCAATGGCCCTATTTTACAGATGAGGAAATGGAGGCTCATAAAAGTTAGTAACTAGCTGGATCTAGGGTTCAAACACATATTGGGCTGTCTCCAAATTTCTATTTATATTGGTTGACCTACCTTGCAACAGATCCTCTGCTTAGGGAATTATGTCATGGTAAGTGACATATGTAAGTGTCATTTTTAGCATATGTCTCTTGACATATTTGACAGATCCTGTTAATTTTAAAAGGAAATGTGATATTTCATTGGAAAATGGTCATATATAAATATTTTCTTCAAAATACAGAAATATATAAGAAAATTCAAGGTCTTCTAGTTATTAAGTTATTAGGCTTTGTTAGTAACAGAACAAATTTAGCTAATAAATTATGTATTTTGTGAGTACATTAACTTAACTATATCAAGATCCCAGAGTACCTTTTAATAATGTGCAGTACTGCAGTATGCTAAATGTGTTTTTTTTCCTTCTTTAAAAAGGATGTCGGTTTTATTTTGGAAAACTAAAACAAGCTAGTTCTTCCACTGAGGATAACGTTTCTCCTCAGAATATTATTTATGGAATAATGTTTCATTATTTATGAAATAATGCAGTTGCCTTTTTTTTTAAAGGGGTCCTTTGGAAATTCCTTTCACCAGAGGATCCTCTCCAGAACGTTCTTCAACGTAGTTGTTCATTTCTTCAGGACCTTTAGACACCTGTTTGCTGTCTCTGCAACTTCACCTCTCTGCGAAGTCGCTCAACTTCCATCTTTAGCTTTTCCTTTTCTGGCAAGTCTTCGACGTGCAGGCCCGCATCTTTGCCCCAGAACTGGGCCCAGCAGTAGCTCTGGCAGCAGAGTGGCTCCAAATGCCTGCATGTGGTTTTTAAAAGGCAGGACAAGGTATCAGTCATCTAAAGGAGTACTTGATGTTTGCTTTAAAAAGTCTACTTCTTGGCCCCTCTATTTACCATTCAGAGCTATAGTGAAATATTTATGATAAACTCCTTGGCGCAAAGTTACCCTCTCAAAGCGGAGATAAATAATCAACCCTATTCTGATCTCATGGAGAGGCCCTACTAAAAAATTTAATTATGGACTTTGGGTATGGAAACTGTTCAGATGAGCTTTAATTTTAGAAGGCAGATGCTCTGTAATTGGATTGGGAGGCAAAGATCCTTCACTTGATAAAGAGAAAAAAGAAAACTTTGTGGCTGTTGTTGCTTTCACCTTACAATTAAAAGTGACATAATTAGATATGGCTCTTTAGCACCCTGTTATAAGATACAGGTCTAAACCTATCCCCCACGTCATGAAACCAACGAGTTTCATTCCGTGGGCCCCAGCAGCCCTTTGCAGGGAAGCAGAAAGGCATGAAAGGGGCTCCGAGCTCCTCTTTGCCTGAGCAGACAGCGTTCTCTCTGAAGCTCTCTACTAAACGCAGCGTGTCACCACTCCATGTTAAAGTTTCCAAAAGTACAGCGTGACCCAGGTGGTCACTGTTTCCTAAACTTTCCTGATTGCAAGAATCATCCAGGCGCCAGACTAAAGTACCTTTTCCTAAGCGTGTCATCTATAAATTCTAATTTAATAGGTCGGGGTGGAGACTGAGGACCTGAATTTTAGGCAAATATCACAGGTAAATAGGCACATTTGAGGTGCAAGTTTTGAAAAAGAAAGTAAAGCATCTGTTACTCCTCTGGGGTGTTATTTATGAGTACCAGAAAGAGTAGGAACTTGGCTATGCGACAAACTTCATTCAGCCTTCCTCATTTATGAATTTTTTAACCTCTCTTTCAATGTCTGCCTTAAAGGAAATAATGATATCTCTCTCTCAAATTTATTTTAAGTATTAAGTATGAAAGAACTAGGCTCTTGCTACACGGAGTGCAGTCTAGCAGTGGCTGAGAGGTTGTTAACAAAGCAGAATCGCAGGCCCTGCCCCCAGGCCTGCTGAGCCTGAATACACTTACTTGTGAGGAAGACAAAAAAAATATAACTGTGTGTGGTGATGAATGTCATCTAGGCTTATTGTGGTGATCATTTTGCAATATGTACAAATATGGAATTGGTATATTGTACAACCGAAACTAATATAATGTTATATGTCAATTAACTCTCAATAAAGGCTGAGGGAAGAAAATTAAGTCCCCTCTCCAAAAAGAAGATGCCCTGGATGATTCGTATACACGTTAAAGTTGGCAAAGTGCCGACCTGTCAATGAGGGGGTATTCGCAAACTGCTAGGCTGTTTCCTTCTCGTTATAGTCACTGCACTAATAATTGCCATTCAGCTGGGATTCAGTGGCCGTCACCGCCATTCCTCTGTGTTGGTTTAAACCCATCAGGTACACTTGCAGCCCTTGCACAGTGGAAAGGCATTCACAAATAGACAAAGCCATGGGCTGGAAAATCAAGCGACTGCAAAAGGTAACTGAGGGTTTCATGTTCAGGCCTTTGCTTCTGTTCAACGCCACAGGCATGCAGATGACAACACATATTTTTCAATCTTTGACAATTATTTGCGAGCTGGTATGCACCTCACTGATAGTTTCCTACACAGCTTTCATGCCACTCAGCAATTATTGGTAGCAGGGGAGGTGTACAGCTAATAACTAAACTGGTCACTGCTTGAACAAAAATTTGAGGAAGGCTTCATAAAAGGGTTTTGAGTCGTTCTCACTTTCAGAGTTTGTTGTTGAACCCTGAAGAGTCAGAACAGGAGAATTAGGAAGAACCTGTCTTACTGCATCAAAGACATTTTCAGTAATTACCTGCAGCGAGACGTGCAGTACATGTTAGTACATGACAAATGAAAATGAGGGCTATATTTTAAGCTTTGGAGGTGCACGTACTCAGGGAACTATGGGAAAGACTGACTGCTGCAATAATATTTTAGCTGGAATGCTGTTATTAAAACAGCAAATAAATTTAGTTTAATGTTTAAAAATACATTCTTAGAAATTTAAAGTTCTTTTTTTAATATTCTTTTTTTTACATTTTATTTATTTATCTTTAGAGGGGAAGGGAAGGAGAGAGGGAGAGAGGGAGAGAAATATCAATGTATGGTTGCCTCTGGTGTGTCCCTTGCCGGGAACTGGCCTGCAACCCAGGCATGTGCCCTGACTGGGAATCGAACTGCGATCCTTTGGTTCACAGGCCTGAGCTCAATCCACTGAGCTACACCAGCCAGGGCAGAAATTTAAAATTCTAATTTAAACTTTATAATTTTAATCTACTTCTCAGATTTTATTATCCTTGTACTTCATTTTGAATTCACACACTTAGAGATATTCCAGCCACAAGAAAAAACGGACTCGTTCAATGTCTTGTGTTCCTCAAAAAGTGTGGTCCCCGGCACAACGAAAGGAAATCTGGTATTTGTACGTGTTCTACCCCTGAGTTGTTCCTTATACGAATATTCTTCTGATTTTCTCTTTAAATTAGTGAACACCCATTCTTGGAGGCTTCTGATTACACTGGGGTCTGTAGCTGAGCCAGCAAGCAGCCTGATTTCAACCACAGCCACATCTTTCCCATTTTCTGCGCTCTCAGAACAAAGTGGTTAGGTGTCTTCTCACCTGCCGTCCCTGACTTCTTGGGGAAAGATCTGTGTCCTGAGGGAGCAGAACACTGAGGTGCTGTGTCTGGGATTCCACGCAGTAGGTATTTTCATTTGCTGACCATTCTTTGCAATGTTGCAGAGAAAGCTGATGCTGCTGCTCCGTTTCAGTGAGATAGATTCAGGAAAGGAAATGGGACACGCCTTGCTTGCAATTGAGACAGTAAAGCAGGAAGAAGCTTTTTCACTAAAATCAATAGGTCATTGAAGGATTAGTCTTTAAGAAAAGGGCTTTGCACCTCAGCGCACAATATAAACCATCCTTCATGGGTTGAATTGTGTGGCACCTAAATTCATATGTTGAAGTCCTAACACCCAGGACATCAGAATGGGACCTGATTGGGAGACAAGGTCTTTACAGAAGTAATCAGCTTAAAAAGAGATCACCAGGGTACGACTTAGTCCAGCGTGACTAGCGTCTTTAAAATAAGAGGGAATTTCAACACACGCACTTGTAGAGGGAAGATGATGTGAAGAGACATGGGGAGAAGACAACCATCTATGAGTCGAGGAAAGAGGCCTGGAACATATCCTTCCCTCCCGGAAGGAACTAAGCCCTGCTGACATTGTTTGTGGGCTTCTAGCCTCAAAAACTGTGACACAGTAAATTTCTGTTTAAGCCACACAGTCCGTGGAACTCTGTTAAGGCAGTCTGGCAAGAAATTTGCACCATGAGTCATTGGGAAGGAAAGTGGATATTGCATCTGTCAGGATTAGGGGCTGCTAAGCTGTGTACTATGTGCTTACATATTAAAAACAAAACAAAACAAGACTACCCATTTAATGATTTTCTCAATTTTAACCTTGGCTTGCTTTTAGCTTAACAATAATGACTGTGTGTACATGATAGTTATATTGGCCCAGTTCAAGGACACTTTCACTCATCATTACAAAGTACCTTCCTCATTCATTAACTCTGTTGATCTTCGCAGAAACCTTGAGCCAGACAGGAGCTTAGGGTATCAGCCTCAAGTACAGGGCCAAGTACCAGGACAGAAACATCACCATCACCTTCTGTCTACGATCTGTGCTGATCCTCCATATCCTTATGGAACTGAGTGGGTTTTTATTCCCCAGTCAGGAGTAAATGTGTCAGCAACAGAAAGCAGGAAGTATCTATTCTGGTTTCTGAAGAAATGGACTCTCGGGTGAATCAAGGAAGAGGTGGAACTAAGACCAACCTTATGTGGCAACGGTGAGATCTGAGGGGCACACCAGGGATGTCATGTCCTTGCAGGTGCCCACTGTCTTGCCCAAATGCCTGAAACCCACCGCCCCCGGAAAGGGTTCTTTTAGAGCCCTTCTACAGGGCAAGTGTCGCTGGGAGGGAATCATAGAGCGCCTGATAGACGCTCCTTTTGACATTCTATGGGAGAGGCTCGGATCTTGTGGGAAGGGGCACAGTTGAACTACCTAATCCCCACCAACTTCAAAAATGAAGCCTATGATGCTAGAACGAGTAAATGCAGCTCACGATTGGACTCAAGCATGTGTGTACCCCAGTTATGCTGAGCTTTCTTAAAAGGCCACCTCCTTTTGAACTGAAAGTCTATACAGAAGCTACTGGCCTTTTTGAAATGTATAATTTACACTGGCTTTTGTATAACACAGGAGTTGGCAAACTTTTTCTGTAAGGGTCAGATAATAAATACTGAGGACTTTTGGACATGAGGTCTCTTGGTGTCTGGTGCAACTATTTAGGTTTGCTGTTGTAAGTGAAAGCAGTCACGGACAATCTAGAAACAGAAAGCTGTAGCTGTGTTCCTACCAAACTTTATTCATAGAAACTGAAATTTAAATTTCATGTAATTTGTATGGGTCAAAAAAATATTCCCCCCACCCCACCAACCATTTAAAAATGTAGAAATCATTCTAGGCACAAGTGTGCCACAAAAACAATCTGTCAGCTGCCTTTGGCCCATACATCCTGCTTTGCCAATCTCTGATATAACATAATGACTGAAGTCCATGTATTCATAATTGAAATCGTTCTTATAGGTCATCTAGTTCAGGAGCTTTGGGGGAAAATCGTTCTGAAGCAGTGGGAGACTTTCTTCAAACAACTGCACCGTACTTCCAAATAACGGGAAGCTGCTCTGGTTGAATGGGGACAGGATAGAAAGCAGGCCAAGAGGAACTCTTGTTTGCTCTTCTGGGCCTGAAATAACTTTCGAGAATCCACACAACAATTGAAAATCACTGATTTAGTCTAAAACCACAGTGTTTCAAAGAGAAGCCCAAGATGTCAGAGCTACTTTGAGGACAAAGGGAGACAATCATTCGTGTCCATTCATCTCTTCATGAAAGATAATACGAAGTCTTTTTCAGCTCTGTTTAGAGTCCTCCCACCCTGTTTAATCGCTAAGTGACTCTGCTCCTATTACCCCCTTTTTAATTAACCTTTAATTGTAAAATAATTTTAGACCTACAAAGAGGCTGTAAAAACAGTAATAGATAGTTTTCTCATATTATCGTAGAAAGAACTCTCATGTATACTTTACCCAGATTCATCCATGGTTAACACTCTGCCATGTACGTATATACACACACATTTTTTTCTGAACTATTTGGGAGTAGGTCCCACACACCATGCCCTTTACCCTTGAATATTTCAGTGTGTTTCCTAAACCCTATCACTCTTTTTGACATGCAATTTTGCAGTCACAATCATCTTTTATTGCAATCTAACCATCAAATTTATATTCTATCCTAGTCTTCCTTCCTACATGTATATATTTATGTTTTTTGTATGCGAATGATTTTCAAATATTTTTAGTCCATAAGTCTCTCAATTTACCTAGATTAGTAGTGAGAATTTCCCAATCACTTTTCTTCCTCGTGGCTTTTCCCCCTTACCATCCCCTGTACTTCATCTCTGCGTTTCTGGTAACAAGTGATCATAAGTGAGTCATAACTTCTCTATAACTTCTCTCAACACCACAGCTTCAAACTTACTTCCCCCCAGGGCTCAGCTGTTATCTTTTAATCCCTTGTAATTACCCCTATATTCATATCACAATAGAGCACTGGGCATTTTGTTAGTTTTATTTCTGTTATTTACTTTTAGTTTGAGTGTAGAGTGGTTTGAGAAACTAAAGGAAACAGCAGTAGTAGAATTCATGCATGTGATCAGTGATTCCAAACAATTTTGCTTTTTCTTGTGTCTTTTCGTGGTTTACGCAGGCATTTGCTGAGGTCAGAAGACCTGAGTTTACATTCCTTCCAGTGCTGCTATTTATCCAACAGGTTATCTTTGCCAGTCACCTCATTTCCCACAGACACATCTAAATCATACCTAACTTCTCTGTCCTGTAAAGACTTGCCTTGTATACTGTAAGGATTCTTTGAGGATGGCATCGTAAAGTATACATGAAAGGGCTTTAGAAGAAATGTCAGAGTATTTTAAAACCATACATATTCAAGTATTCTGAGTTGGAGGGGTCATAGAGGTTTTCCAGTCCAGCTGGGTCATTCTACAGATGAGGAAACTGAAAACCAGAAAGATTAAAGTGCGTGTTCATAGTCTTGAGCTGTTTGGCAGAACCAAACAGGTTCCTAAAACAGCACTTTTTAAATCTCAGCAAACTGTCTTCCTAGACAGCGTCTACTCTTTAGGCTGCTCCCATTCACCTTCCCTACAGCATGCTTTGATGTTGTGAAAGTACAATCCCAAGGGTCAAATTTTTAAAAAAATACCAATTGTGTGGAGTGTAAGTAAACAGACAAGTTTACAAAGGGTGAGACACCTTAAAGAAAGCATACAGGTGACATAGAATCTTGTTTGACCATCTTGGAAATATCTGTCAGAAAATCATGCTCACTGAGGTGCAGGTTTTGTAAAAGTGTCAACAACCAGTATCTCTGTTACGTTGGAACAGATTATTGCTTAGTTCAAGGTCAATAAGTGGCCAACATAACCTGTTAACAATTATTGTATTTCAATTGATTTCATTCTGAAGACATAAACACAGAACAATAGATTAATAGTGGAATAGTCCTGCCTAAAGCTCAAGTCAATACTGACTGAAGAATTTAGACTTGAAATTATTAAAGCATAATTTTTAGGTGAAATAGGCAACACATTTGTTTGTAGCATTGAAGTTTGGAAGAATATCCTTTTGGACATTAGGTTGAATCGACTCTGGCCATTCAAACAGAATCTTACTGGTAGACTTTAAGAAAGGTAAGAGGATGGCAAAGCTTGAAGCTCACAAATCTAAGTAGATTTTTGAACTGTTCTGTTAGAAAAGTCTTCACTGTGCAAACTTCACTATTTAATTCAAACTGTTTATTCAGGTGAATTAACAGGAAGTATTACTAGATTTCAATCAGAGAAAAGGCTGTAATACAAAGGTCAGGGCATTTGTCATAGAGTATTAGAGCAGAGAAGGCCACCAAAATTTCTGTCAGGCCTGGGTTTTCTGTAATCTCATGCACCAGAGATATTCCATTGTCCTTGGTGAAGGATTGACTGACCTGGTCCAGAATTTTACACACACATTTACAGGCAGCAAATTTATAATAAAACTGAAAATTATTGAGTTTTCAGATAGCCTCATCTGAGTTTGTGCCTCTAACTCACTAATCATGGAAGTTTAAACATGAGAAGGATAAAGTCAGTTTTAGGTTGTTATTGACCGACAACCGAGGCAAATTTTAAAAATAATAGAATTTGAATGCATATTATTTTCAACCAGGTAATTGATTTTTCTCTCTTTAATTTAATAAAAAAATCCCTCCAAATATTAAAAAAAGGCAATCCTTTACCAATCATGGAGGTTAAATTCATAAAAGTTACTGTGGTTAGCAAAACCACTATGGCTATAATCCTGATACACAAAGAATAAATAATGTGAACAGAAAAATGCATGTCACAAAAATATTATGTTTCTAACTCACTAAACAAAAATAGAAAGCATCCACTCTAGAAAAAAAACCAGATTTGCTGCCATTAAATACCTGGTCCTGTAGGTTACCCTTTTCCTGAGTCTCCTTTATCCATTATTCAGGAAAAATTGCTGAGATCAAGTCATCATGTTATCAGATTGTAATGTAACTAGTTAATGCTTTTGAATTGGTCTTTTCTGTCTTCAAATGACTATTTACTTAGGGTTTCCTTTCTTCTTCTTCTTCTTCTTCTTCTTCTTGCAAGTCTCAGCAAAGGCGTGTGTAATAAGCAGCCTTTTGCTATCTCGATAGTTACGAGAGGCGAGAGAGGAGGGAGTCTGGTCTTGAAGGCGAACACGGAGAGGGTGGGGCAAAAACCAAAGCTCGCCATGCCCCACATCTTGCGCACGTCTTCTGAGCTGGGTCATGCTGCAAGTAAGGGAACGGAATGGAGACACACATTTATATAAATCAGTCGAGCTTTTTTATTTTTTTCAGTCTCAAAACCCTTAGATCAGATTCCCTCCAGATTCTACTAATTCAGAAATAGACACAGGAGATATAAGATGGTTTGATCCTAAACTTGACTAGTGGTTAAACTAGGTTTGAAGGAAAATATTATTTTTAAGCAAAAAATGAGATATTTTAAAATTTATATGGAAATAAACTTAACTGATTTTTTGATTCAGGATTATTTTCATGATTGTAAATATATTGCATTTTATAACATATATAACAAAATATTGTTTTTTTCTTTGAAGCCCACACTTTACAACGTCTATATATCTTGTTACTTTAAAAGTTTGCATTGCTATTCTCCATATCTTATAATTGTTATACATAAAGTTAAAGTATCTAAAATATATAAAATTATCTTTTATCCAATCACTTTACTAAACATCAAAAGGTAAAAAATAAAAATAAAAACTGTAAGGTTACACTAAAAAAAAGAGGTTTAAGGATTATCACATATTATCATATAGTAATTATTTAGAAGGTCTGACCAGCATCCTAATAGACAATAAAGAGAAGTATTTTAATATTAAAGAGAAAATATAGGCACTGAAGATCATATTGTCCTATGATAGAAAGTCTTAGAGAAACAATTGAAGGAAAATTTTTATCCTGAGGCCTCTCCCCTACCTCCTGCTTTGCTCTAACCTGTCAGTTGAAGACAAACAACCCCATCTAAACAGCCAACCTGATTTTTCCACCCAATGGAGGGCGGGAAGCTACTTCTGAGAGATGGGATGCCTACGGGGGCCTGCAGCAGGCCTAGCACACCTGCCTGTTTTACAGACCCACGATGCCTCAGGGGAGGTGGTCCAGGAAGGACTGGAAGGGCTCAGCCTCAGCACCATTAAACCCACCCTGGCCTTATGATTGTCAGGCTCTTTCCATTAATTAAATGAAGACCCGTTCTTGCCTTGGGGGAAAAGCAAAGAGGGGATGAAGAAAGAAACAGAAAGAAAGAAAGTAAATATACTGCCTCAGGAGAGTAGAGCAGAGGTCCTCCTCATTATTAAAATACAAGAGCAAATGCAGAACAGCACCATCCCCAACCTGCAGTAGTTGGAAAAATAAATAACCGCTGTCGTTTCAGATCTGACTCCATATTTTTACATGCATTTTGCTTTATCAGGCAGTATTTATTTCAAAGGCCAATTATGCACACAACTAAGTTTGGAGACAGACAGCTAGTCAAGGTTAAAGAAATAGCACTTGTTGTTTGTTTAGGGTCCAAAATATCTATCCCGAGGAAGGCAGTGAGCAAAGAGAGCTTAACTGTTTCTTAATTAACCTCTGGTTGTAGCTAGATAATGCTAAGTCTAGGGGTAAGTACAAGATTCCCTTTAGATTTCTACTGGCAACATGCTATTATTTATTGATACAGTTAGAGGAAAGGTTTCTGTTTAAGTGGGCATGCTCTCTCTAGAAGGATAACCATAAAACAAACAAACAAAACCAAACCTTGCTCCCATTCTACACTGATTGCAAGGAGGTTTACAGTAGCCCCTGCATCAATTCTAGTACCCACGTCTCCAATAATAACATCTACTGCTGGATATGTAAAATAAAGAGGGCACCAAATGTAGCTGAACACTTTAACCCACAGTGCATGCCCTGGCTAGAAAGATATAAATACGGAGGTAAAGGACATCTAACATCCCAAGTAATCAGATCAGCCCAGAAGAGTCTCGTCATACAGAAAGGAGAGTGGCAATCCCCTCGAATTCGGTGGGGAACAAAGTGATTGACTCATCATTTCCTGATCCAAAGCTTTCAACGTGATGATGAGATGGGTTATCCGAGTGCCAACTGTTTCCCAGACACACCAAAAACACACTGGACAACCCAGGAAGAAAATGAGCAAAAGATTTGAACAGATACTTCACACACGAAAAGAGATGATTAACATTGTGAGTCATTGGGGAAATGTAACTTAAAACCACTCTGCACCCATTAGCAATACTAAACTCCTAAAATCTGACTACAGCAGGAGAAGATGAAGATGCAGGCAGCTGGAACTCTCATACATTGTTCGTGGGAATGCAAAATGGTGCAACGACCTTGGAAAGCAGTGTGGCAGTTCCTTTAAAAATCAAACATAACGCCCATATGTCACTTCATTCCTGTTTACCCTAGAGAAACTAAAACTTATGACTGCACAAGACTCATATGTGAAACTCCTATCAGTTTTATTGGTAATAGTCAAAAGTTGGGAACAACTTACATGTCCATTGATAAAGACTGAATAAATAAATTGTGATACACCCACATCATGAATACCACTCAGCAATAAAAAGGAAGGGATGATTGATGTTCACCACGACATAGACAAATCTTAAAATGAGTAGCTGAGTGAAAGAAGCCAGGCAATAAAGAGCACATACGAGGTGATCCATTTACATAACATTCCAAAAAATGTTCATTAATCTGTAAGGACAGAAATTAGATCATTGGTTCAGCAGGAAAAGGGGTGGGAGCAGGGAGGGATTACAAAGAGGCGCTGAAGACTTTTGAGGCTGATGGAAAAGTTTATGCTCTTGGCTGTGGTATGTGCGAGTGTTTAGATGGGTCCAATTATACTCCTAGGTGTATGTGGTTTGGTTCACTTCAAAGACACCTAAGATTGGGGAAAAAACATCTTGAGAAACCTAACACTTTAGGGCATTTAGATTTAAGAAATTAGCCTCATTCCAGGAGAGACAATCTTTCTCATTTCGAAGGCATATACCACGGAATCTACTGTGCTTGCGAAATTGTGTATTTACAATTATGTATGTGTACTACATATTTATTTAATAAGGTTATATTTTTAATTCTTATTGATAAGTGCAATGTAACCAGAGAATGGTAACCACAGACTTGCTATGTAGGTTTTGTGGATGATGGTCACTGATGTATCAACCTCAGCATCCATTTCTGTATCTTGTTTGGTTTGCAGAGTTTTCGGAAATTCCACATTCATGCAGATAAGCAATTTCTACTGATATATATATTTTTAACTTACTTTTTGTTGTTGGCACTATTACAGATGTCCCCTTTTCACTTCCTGCTCCTTTGCCCACCTCCACCCAGCCCCTCACCCCACTGCCTCTGGCCGTCACCACATCGCTGTCTGTGTCTGTCAGCGCCCATGTAAACTGAGTATTCCCTTCAATTACACCAACCAAGAAGCTTGACAGAATGTTAATCAATGTTTGCCTTTAAGAGGAATCACTAACAATATTGAATAACTGATTTCATTCCTTACCAAAAAAGGCAGGCAAGAAGCACTGAAAATGTTCAATAAGTGTCAGAAAAATTTGATACGAATATATCACAACTCAGCCTGCCACGCACTTATTTGTGTTGCACAACTTTTACCCCCTGGTAAGCTCACATAAAGCAGACATACCTGAGCCTCTCCTGATATTTCGCAATGGTGCACACATGTTGTAACAGTGTTTTTACTTGTACCATTTTATGTGTTCAGACATGCGAAACTCTAAATTAAAACTGAAAGGAGAGAAAGCTGAGTCAGACCAAAGTAACAAACCCGGTAGGCAGCGAAGCAATACAAGAAGTTCAAGTATCTTATCCAGTTGGCAAAGGTGAAGGGGTTTTGCAGATGTAATCAGTGTCCCTGGTTAGTTGACTTTGAGTTAATCAAAGGAGAAATTATCTTCAGTGGGCCTGACTTAACCAGATGAGCCCTTTAAAAGAAGATCTGGAGCAGAATCCAGAGACTCTTCCATGGGTCTTAAACAAAGAAGCTGCCCTCAGTTCTTCAGCTGCAAGGACTGAATGCTGCCAACCACCACGTGAGCTTGGGGGGAGAGTGGGGCCCAGACTGAGACCCTGGCCTCAGTCCGTGTCTTGAACTTGCCAAGAGCAGAGGACCCAGCTAAGCTGTGTCCCATGGTGACTTGTGATAATAAATGTACGTTGTTTTTAGATGCTAACCTGTGGTAACTGTTGCTCAGCAATAGAAAATGAATGCAGGTGCTTTACTCCCAGGCTGTGAACATTTAAGTACTGTGAACACTTCAGGACTATCATTCAGTCTTAAACACTCCTTAAGCCCAGAAGTATAGCTGAAAGCAATCTCAGGTCGGAAAACTCAGGTCAGCTAAAGGAAAAACATGAAGAGTCTTTCACAATTATACAGTAAGAATCTGAGGAAGATAATAAATAACCCTAAGCTCCATGCAAATATGAGGTAAGCCACCAACTTAAATTGGCCTCCAACGAATTAAAAGTTGATTTATAACATATTCAACTGTGTTCCGTTATCATTAAACAAATTTAGCCTATATATACATATATGAAAATTACAAAGGCAAAAACTTGACTTTATAGTGGAGGCGCTTGCTGAGCACCACCCTAATCAAGTGGCTCAAGTTGACATCACCAGTCCTGGGACCAATTGAAATCCTAAGTCAGGGAATAGGGTGTAATGAGGAAAACACAGCATTGCTTCCACTATGTCCCTGCCAAAGGTGCACGTTACCTAAATGTATCGTGAGGAAACATCAGGCACAGCAAAATCGAAGGACATTCTCCAAAATAACTGACCTGTTACCTCCAAAAGCTTCAAGGTCATGAAAGCCAACACAACACTGAAGAACTGTTCCGCAGCTGAAGGAGGCTAACAGGTGTGCTAGCCAAACACACCGCCTCATTCCGGACCAGCTCCTTTTGCGGTGAGGACACTGTTAGAGAAGGGGCAGAACCCGAACGGGCGTCTGAGGGTTGTGATCACATATGAATATTAATTTCTTGACTTTGATGGTTGTTTTGTGGCTGTTATGGAGGAAAATGCCCTTGTTTGTAACAATTACACATTAAAGTATTTGGGATTATAGGACATGATATTAGCAATTTACTTCCAAAGAGTGAGGCGAACCTGGTGAAGCATTTGACATGTAATCAATTAAGGGCTGTGTCTGGTTAAGACACAGTAAAAGGTATCATAAGAACCTAAGAATGGGGCTGCCCGATCAAAACGATAGAGAAAACATCTGGAAGTGAGGCGAGGACAGGCTCTGCGCTGAGGAAGCTAGTGATGATATCACCATGTTAGTTCAAGGAAGAGAAGTCAGTAGCCTGGGTGATGTGCTGCTTCTGGGGGTGGGGGGTGGGGTGAAAAGGATATCTGGCTTGGTCTGCCTCTGGTTGGGAAGTTGAGATCAACACTGAGGTACCAATAAATAAAAGGAATGTTAAAATTTGACAGTATGATTATAGTATCTATTCTGACAAAACAATTATTTCCACAGGGACAATGCAAAAATTCCCTTTGCAAAGAAACCCACCCCCAATCACATGACTCTTGAATGACTAGGTAGCATATACTCATACAATGAGATTTCTCCGGCAAAGAAAATTCACATTCTCAGGACAGTAACAAGAGGTTCCCATTTCAAAGTATGGTATGCTCAGAGATTATCCCCTTATCTCACCTGCTCCATGGAAAGCCAAGGTTAGGCAAATATGAGACCTGAATAAAATGATATTTCTTTCCAATCAAATTACTGATTTTCCTTGTGACCCCCCCCCCCCGCAATATTCATCTGGTAAAATATCAAAACTTCACAGAAAAATTATATCAGTATCTTATCTGTCTATCAGACCATTCAGATTGTACGACATAGGTATTATTCTAAGTTTAGCATGAACTCATTTGAATATTTTCCAAACTTCTCAGAAAAAAAAATAAAAACATTAACATGATTTTGAAACATGACATTTAAAGGAACAATTTTCAACACTCACATGATACTACTGTTAGAAGGTAATGTGTCTTTTCTACTCTTATTTTTAAACAGAGAGGGTTTGTGTTTGTTTGTTTTAGCCACTTCCTCTCTTCTCTTCCTCTTTGGCACTTTGCTGCCTATCTAATCTATTTATTCTTGATATAGTCTTGATTATTCTTGGCCGTGTTATAAAGACTAAGAGTAGAAACCAGGCCCACTGTGGGAGGGGGGTCAGGGGTCAGGGGTTGAGGGAGAGACTCTGTATATATTCTAGTCCTAATTGGGCCGGTTAGTGGATTAACGTTTGGGGTTCAGTAAGAAGCCGGTAGGAGAAGAAAGATACTTTAACAACTAATTACAATAAAGTACAGTAAATGGAGGGGGAAAATACCTAATGATAGTATGGTGCAGAGCACACAGCCCAGGAGGGTGCAGAGTGAAGGGGCTGGGAGAGGTCAGATAAGACTCCTCCAGAAAAGTGATATCTAAGAGAGACCTAAGGGGTAAGTAGGAATTAGCTAAAGAAAGGTGATAGGGTGGGGGTGGAGGTGGGAAGCAGCAAGATTAAGGGTGAAGAAACCAGAGACAGACAGTCGGCAATTTGAAAGCAGTTAGGCAGACAAACTCTAAGCTGAGCTGTATGCAAGGCTTTGGGAAGCCACTTCCAGCACGAGGTGTTCTGGCAAGATTATTTTCCGATCAGTGACCGTTCCTCCCCCGCTTGAGAACAGCAGCCATAGTCAGCCCTTATTTCTCACAGATCATGTGTCCCAGAATTCTGGTGTTTTGGAGACAGAAATATGGTTAAAAGCCATTGTTTAGCTTGTTAAGTGGTATCTTAGGGCTTTGAAACCTAAAGGTCATTTTCTTTCTACTGGTAGTACTGTGTTTTCTATTTTAGGAAGTTAAATAAAGTTAGCATCTCCCCATCCCTTAATCCTAAGCACTGAATAATGTTGCACTAGCCACTTATCTACGGTTAATGAAACAACTAGTGGAAAATTCTAAAAAATATCAGGCACTGCTGAAATAATTTCCTTAGGTTCAAAATTGACCTCTTCTTGTGTTCCCTTGCCTTTCAAGTAATTAACTCTTCTTAGTTTGAGCTACGCAGTGCAAGAGCCTCTGTAGTCATGCCAAGGTAATAAATAAATAAATAATCTTTAAACTGCATGTGCTTGACAGTGTCATTCGGTCTCCTGACCTGCCACCCTAGTCACATTCATTTTCTTTCAGATGGGAATTAGGTGAACAGTAGTTGGGCCAACTCAGCGAATCATAAAATCTGGTCATTAGAGCAGGAAACGTTTTTTTGGCTATGCCCTCATTCCTATGTAATGTCTTGATAAATTCTGACCATAAGGTTTGAACAAAGTAAGTTTTTCCAATATTTAAATCCTTCTTTCACTTACTATCTTATCGCACTCAAAAACTCAAACGTACGATTATATATTTGTCAGTAAAATATGTGAGTCTCAAAACCAGACGTGATCTTCCAACAGTTCACGAATTTGTTCTATTTTTCTCAATAAAAATCCAAACTAACACTTACTTTTCTTGAAAACTACTTTTTCTTTAATGGCTTATCCTCAGCTTTACTTGGTAAACAATAAAAAGAAAAATATTTTTAAACGCAATTGTCTTTCAAGGGTGCAAATTGGTGTCTCAGCACCTGCTTTTACAACTGGGAGGCAGAGATCAGAGGTGGTTAAACCTCTGTAGTTTGTGTAATGGACCAGATTTCAAACAACATTTTCTCTTGTTGTTGTCTTTCACATTTTCCATAAAGTGAGGCCAGCGAGACCTTTCCCATTGTAAAAGAGATAAAACTGAAAAATTTTGTTGCAACTTCACTGCCTGACAACAACAGTATTGCTATTCTTCCTCCAGGAGTGCTATAAAATGCAGTTCTCCAGAATTATAGAAGTTCATTATTTGTCTACTATTTTAAGGGAAACAAAGGGATCTATCTCATGTATTTAGCATCTGTCCTCACTCAGTACCTTTAGGGTCTCAATCTAGCCCCTACAATAATTCGATGCTATTTTCTTTTAGTTGGAGAATAAATAAGTGGTTTGTTTTTTGTTTTTGTTTTTTCCTTTTGGTACTTTGCTGTATGGTATAATGGCAGAAAAATTGAAGTATGACCCAAAATCTTTTGAAATGCCTAGATTAGATTTTTCTTAACAGAGGAAACACTGAACTAGCTCTACTGGGATTTAGCAAAAGGGACCTGGTAGTAGTTAGCTTAAATTGTTAGAGATTTATTTCTTTAAACATGTTTTTTATATCCACTCTATCATTTGATTTGATCTATAGCCTTGGTAGACACGGCATGGAAAGGTAAAACTTTCCTATCCATTGTCTCAACTATCATCCCTACTGGGGTATTTGCTCACGTTTACCCTTCACTTTAATTAGGTGTGAAAATCAAAGCCCCTTTTCCTATGGAGTGTTTGTTATCCAAACTTCAACCTCATATTTCTGATTTTTACTCCTTCACCTGACCCTTAAATGTAGGTGTTCCTCAAGATTCAGTTATTCGTTCCTCCTTCTTTTCTCTTCTTCTCCTCTTTCTTTCTCCTTCAATTGTAACTTTCACAAGCGACTTCTAATGCACATCTCCACAACTGACCTTTCTCCTGACAATTTCTCAACTCTTTGCTGGGCACATGTCTGGATAGATTTCCTTAAGTGCATTTCAAATTAAGGACATCAAAAGAAGTATAAGGCCAGGTTCAGAGACAGACAAGTAGGTGTGGATGAGCTGGTGTTTGCACATATTACAAAGGCCAATCAAATAAATTTGGATTTTTCATTATTTTATGTTAATCATTTTTTTCTACACATTAAACTTGGCCCTCAACTTTTAGGTCCTATGTGTAGAAAAACTGAAGATATTTAATCAGTGACCTGATAAAATGTACACGTTTCAGTCTTCCAAACACTTCATGACATATTTATCACCTTGGTTATCAATAGCACATTTCTATAAATGTGAAAGAATAGAAAATTTGCCTTTATAAAATTTAAATCAGTTTCCTTAATCAACTTGGCATTGTTCTTTAACATCACTTCTGAATGACGAGTGGGCAGATCTGAATGAATTCCACACATTCCGAAAAGCTTGTGACAGTGGGCTAAGTTGGTCTTTCAACACAAGGCAGTGTTTACCAAGCCAAAGGCCACTGATACCTGCCAAAGGCCATTAGACAAGGAAGTCTAAATTAAGAAAAAAATCCTGAAATTTGGTAAATCCTACATGGGTTCAGGCATTCTGGTCTTTTAAAAAAGAATTTACGTGAAGAACTGGAGTGTATGTTCCAAATTATCATTTCCCTGCTTACAAGCCTTACAAAGTTCTAGGAAGACAGTTCAGGGTGCCAAGGCTAATCAAAAGGTGCACTTTGACCCCTTCAATCAACGCTCCCCAGCAAGCTTTGCGGTAGAGAGACTAGAAAAGGAATAACTTGTTATTCCGTTAAATGAATAATTCAGTTAGTGAATATAAAATATACTTTGTTTGTTGTTCACTAATTGGGAAGCAAACATGGGTAAAATCACACAGTGGAAGGTTAGGCCTCTTTCAGACACCTGTGACCTTCCCCACCTAGTGACTCGGGTCGACCGCCTTCCGGGCTCCGTGTGGGGTGTGGACAAGGGCCGGAAGGGCGCGGCTGGGGGCGGAGCGGGTGGGGTCGGAGGCGTGTCGTGGAGGCGGAACAAGATGGCCGCTCAGAACGCTTGGAGGACCTAAGAGGTGGTGGCCGGGGCCACGCCCCTAAAGGGAGGGCCGCTCTGTGCGCGCCCGCTCTATGATGCTTGCGCGCGTCCCCCGCGCGCCGCGCTGCGGGCGGGGCGGGTCTCCGGGATTCCAAGGGCTCGGTTACGGAAGAAGCGCAGCGCCGGCTGGGGAGGGGGCTGGATGCGCGCGCACCCGGGGGGAGGCCGCTGCTGCCCGGAGCAGGAGGAGGGGGAGAGTGCGGCGGGCGGCAGTGGCGCTGGCGGCGACTCCGCCATAGAGCAGGGGGGCCAGGGCAGCGCGCTCGCCCCGTCCCCGGTGAGCGGCGTGCGCAGGGAAGGCGCTCGGGGCGGCGGCCGTGGCCGGGGGCGGTGGAAGCAGGCGGGCCGGGGCGGCGGCGTCTGTGGCCGTGGCCGGGGCCGTGGCCGTGGCCGGGGACGGGGCCGTGGCCGGGGACGGGGCCGCGGCCGTCCCCCGACTGGCAGCAGCGGCCTTGGCGGCGACGGCGGCTGCGGCGGCGGCAGCGGTGGCGGCGGCGCCCCCCGGCGGGAGCCGGTCCCTTTCCCGTCGGGGAGCGCGGGACCGGGGCCCAGGGGACCCCGGGCCACGGAGAGCGGGAAGAGGATGGACTGCCCGGCCCTCCCCCCCGGATGGAAGAAGGAGGAAGTGATCCGAAAATCTGGGCTCAGTGCCGGCAAGAGCGATGTCTACTACTTCAGGTAACGCCCCTGGGGGGGGGGGAGTGTTGAAAGGGTGCGGCGGGGTCAGGTCGGGGTCAAGGGTCAGGCGCTGACCTGGGCGACGTAGTTTAGAAGAGAGCGGGGTGTCCGAGCAATGTGGCAAAGATGGGCTGGCCTGGTAGTAGAACGTGCCCGAGTCCTTGGATGAGAGTTGACTCCAGTGCAGTGACAGGCCATGTGAATGTGAGATCTCAGAGCCGAGCATCTTAGGCTGAAGGTGTTGGAGATAATAGTTTGCGAAGAAAGGGTTACTCTGGCAGGGATGGTTAGTCCACTGAAGGGTTAAAAGGTGTAATTCATCGAGACTGGAAACTGTAAAACCTAGTCACTGTTGGCTCCTTTCCCAGCCTGTCCCAGACTCATCATCACAAGAGTGTTTAATCATGCACATGTACAAGAATTAGCTACCTGTGGGAGCAAGGTTTCACTTTGTGGGCTCCAGGAAACTTTCATATAAAGTAGCCATTCGGAATACTTGAAGTTTATTAGAGCTCTCTTGGTGTTACAGAATGTACATGCTTTTGAAAACAACACTGTAATAAGTTGTTAGACTCTTAGACCAAAATTAGACCCAGGGAACATTTGGCAATGTCTAGGGACATTTTTGGTTGTCACACCTTGGAAGGGGCAGCTCCTGGCATCTAGTGGGTACAAGCCAGGGATGCTGCTAAGTATTCTGTAATACAGGGGACTGCTCCCGCCACAAAGAATTATCTGGCCCAAAATGTTACCAGCGCCAAGGATGAGAAACCTTGGTCTGCATGATTCAAGGTTTTCATCGTGATATGCTCTCACAGCCCTGTGGTCATGCTGTCTGTGCCATTAGTTTGGGTGATCCAGTAACATCAGGCACTTTTGCCTGTGGCTATTGATATCAGCGGAATTTTCTTGTCAACAAGTTTACTAACATTTCTTATAAAGCATCCCATTTACAGAAGGCAATAGAAGCATGTTATATTCAGTGGCTTGCAGGCTGTGTTTGTGGGATGACTGAATCATTTTCAGGGAATACATTTGGATGTTGCAACCAATTGTCAGACATTTGGCCATCGGAATAATACTATGAAGGATTTCCATGTTTCTGACCTTGGGTTGGTTAATACATTACCCCTGGGAAAATATATTTGTGTGTATGTGTTTATGAGTTGTAAGTACTCTTAAATATATTTAAAAGGTTAAAAAATACCCATGTGTATGTGTATTTTTTACACATGGATATTCATGAAAATATCCTTACTCATACAACATGTAAATATGAATATATTTCTGCCAATTGCTCAAATATATGGTTGAATCGTTGCAGTAAATTAATTTCACCTCTTCAATCAATGAAAGTGGTGTCGTCTTATAACTATTTTGTCAGTTTATGTGAGACCACTTATCTTGAAATCGTAAATGATAAAATGGAAAACATACTTTAAACATACAAAGATGGTTATCTTTTGTATTTCCCATTATTAAATATTAATTTTACTTGAATAATACTAAGAAAGTTACCGTGGAACAAATTGTTACTCCTGTCAAGTTCACTTGTGTCAGGTTGTGCTATTTACAGTTGTTTGTTTTCGAATATCCTTTCTTTAACAGCTGTTTTTCTAAGCAGGTAGTATACAAAACCTTTCTGTGAACTGCGTCTTCATGTCTTGTAGCCAAATATATTTGACAGGAATATCCTGCATCTGGGATTGAACTCCTTGAGGAATAGAAGACTAATCTGTTCTCAGTAGAACATCTTAAACTTTGAATTTCACTCACTATGAAATTTCTCCTGGGAAATGGTTTGTTTGGTTTTGGGATGACGTATTTGTCCAAACCAACTTTTGCTTATTGCAAAGCTTTTTTGTTGTTGTTGTTTTCCTTGCAGTAGCTGGAAAAATTATTTCAAAAAGGCAGATTTCTGTATTCTGATTTGTGGTCACTTACTATTATTTTGGATGTTGTAAATTTTGGGACGTTTACTTTTTTAATACAAACTCAGTACATATTTTATGGTAGAAAAACTAATACAATCAATTTAAAACAAACTTTTCAAACATTTACCTAAGACGAATCACAAGCCAATAGAGTAATAACTCTCTGAAATTAAAGTCTTTTTATGAGACAGTGCAACGTAATATGCTTTTTACTTGCTTGTGCAAAATTAAAGGACACATTGAAAAGATTTGTACCACATGTGCTTAGCTCAGGGCTAGAAGGAGTGTTGTCTGTTTGCTACTTACAAAGTGTTAGTTACTATGCAGGATTGTAATACCCAGTCTTAATTTCCTCCTGAGTGGTTACATTCTGAGGCAGGAGAACACATGTAGCATGTGGTACTTGTAATACTGACTTCCGCTTTCAGTGATGAATGATGGAGGTCACCTACTCATAGTAAAGGTGAACACATTTTTTCGTCTGTAGTGTAACCGCTTTGCATATTAGCATCCCCATATACACCCGATCCATTAAAAACCAATAGCTCAAAACAGCCACAGTATCTGTTAATAGTGGGTTAAGAGCTAACTCTGTTGGTAATGTGAACACCTGCACCAGGTTGTGTGCACCGATTCTAATATTGCTAACTCCTGAATTAGCCTGCCCCTGTGGAGATTAGCTTAGAGACATCTGTGTCTGTCAACGGACGGTGTGTCTTAACACTTACTAATTGAACTTAAGCTCATCAAGAAAGCTTCACATTTTGGTAGAGTGGTGTTTTGGTTGTTTTCGGAGACTGCCAAGTAATCTAATAGGAAGGCGTGCCTCCGGTTGCCAGTTAAGCAGTGTAATTATGCCTCTGTCAGGACTACTGATAGTATAGTGGCAGTTCATATATTATCATCCAAAGTTTGTTTGTAGAAAGGGTGTGGTTTCATCAAGTGTTGGATCCACTGGTATAGTTTCCGAAAAAGTTTGTGAAACTGTTATTTGCAGTATGAACCCCATTATTTGAACAATCATTTTCTAACTGGTCTACTTGATGCCTATTATTTGTAGCTTTTAATTTCCTGCACTTGCAGATTGATGTTTTTGAAATATTATTTTCCCCTACATAGGAACCTTTAGTAGCTATTTCATGCCTTTTTTATTAAGTCTAAACTTGTTGGGTTCTAGACTTTTGCCTATAACTGGATTAAAGACCCGGGAGTTATGGTAAACTGTTCAGCTGCTGCCGTAATGTATTATCAAGTAGGGTACCAAAACATTTTTACTCTTATCAAAATTATGATGCATTTGTACCTGACCACTTCTCTCAAAAGAAAAGACAGTGGGACCAGAGGACAATTAAAATAATCAGAGAGAGCCAGGTACATGAAGAGAGAATAAAAGGATTTCACTTTGATCTGGAACGTGGAGGATTTGGATGCCATATGTATTAAGGTCTATAAAATCAGGAGATACAGATAAAAGCAGAAGTCTCTAAAAGGCAGTAGAGCACAGGAGCTAAGAGAGCTGGGTTGGTATTCTAACTCTGCCCTGACCAGTGGTGCAAACTCAAGCATGTCACTTATACTTCCCAGTGGGGTCGTTTATTTTTGTCTGTAAGGTGAGTGTGATAGTACCTTTACTTCAGTGTTGTAAGAAGTCAATTCTGGAACACTAAAATCAATACATACAGCTTGAAGCTTTAGATACATTTAAGGACAACAATTCAGTAACTCAAGTTTTGTGGGCTGAACGTACATAAATAGGTTTTTTAAAATGTATAGTGAAAATTAAAAAAAAAAATCCCATCTGTTTCTGAAGACTAGTATGGGCATGAATTCTGAATCATTGAGGTCAAAATTTAAAACCCCTCCCTCCCGTTTTTTGTTTTAAAAAATAGACTCATGTAGTCTTTGTTGGAAAAAAACTAGCTGAATAAACCATGGGAAAGACCCATTGCTACAGTTCTTAAATGTTAAAATCTTAAAATCTGTGACTTTCAATAAACTGTGTTCCCATAATAATTTTCTTTGGGTCATCTCTGTGTAGTTAAACCTGGTGTCCCCTGTATTACTCTCATGTTCATTTCCGTGGACTCTGAGACTTTCTCACAGACCTGTCTTCTTCCCCCAAGAACACACAGATGCTGAATAAGTGTTTTCTAATTGACATAACAGTTAAAATTTTGTAAAAGAAGTCTTCAGGGCTTCTTAGCCATTGCTTTATGTTATCTGTGGTGTTGTGCTAGGGTGGAATAGATTGCGATATTTTACTAAGTCCAAACATTTTCAAGTTCCGAATTTTTATCATTAATGTTGAGGGCATTATAAAAGGACAGAAAGCTTTTTTCTTTCTTACTGTTAGAGATAAAGCTTTTTTTTTTTAATATTAAGAGATTTAGTCTATAGCAAATAAGATGCTCATCAGAGAGATAACAGTGAAAAAGGTAAATAAGATTTTCATAGGGCAGAGACACTGAGAAATCAACATTAAAATTTTATTGGCTACATAGTATAGGATGTAGTATAGGGCCTTACGTACCTTAATTTCACATGTATTCAGTGTCACAGCTCCCATAATTTTGGCAGTTGTTAGTACTGTTTTGCTGAATGGTTTTTGTGTATTATCTTGTCAGATCCTTATAACCCTATGAAACATAGGTACAGTTATCTCCATTTTACCTGTGGGGAGTTAGCATAGGGAAGTTAAGTAATATGCTTAAGGTTGTACTGCTAGTTAGTGCGGAGTTAGAACCCTGAGGCAGGTAGTTTAACTCCAGAACTCTCAACCCTCCTGTTCTGCAGCCTCCGTAGAGGTCCCTGCTTGTATTTTCAAATATTGCAACACCTCGTGCCTAATCCACTTTATCGAGCTTGATGTGCTACTAAAATAATGTAATTATTTACTATTATACTTGCATCTTAAAGTTGATAAAGGGTAAATTTTAAATCCTATATGGATTTAAAATCCAAAAGATAGTCTTTATGACAAAAGATAGTCTTCTAGCTCTAATGTTGGAGAGGAAAAAATGAAAAATTGTTGTAAATTGCCATTAATTAAAGCAGTTTTATTCTGGGTAATAGAAGTGAACATTTTGTTTAGGAATGTCGCTTCCCTCTCCCCCACCTCTTTTTTCAAGTATGTTTAACCTAGGTTGACTTCTGTTATTTCTTAGATATTTAAATAGGCAACACATTCCCTAAGGAGCAAGCTATAGGTCTTCATTTTAAAAGTATTTACTGAAATTAGAAGAAATCAGTTATAACTTGCAGATTAAACGTAGCTTATTGAGATAGGTTTATATGGTTCCTGCAAAAAAGCTCACATGCTTCTTTCACAGTTGAGATACAGTTGAAGTGTACCTTGCCCACCAATTAAAAACAAGCTCTTTAGTTGGAGAAAGGAAAGAAATGCAATATTTATTAAGCATTTATTGCATAATTGAAAGTTTGACTTGCTTTCAGTGTCTTTTTTCATGATACTGCCTGGCTGAAGCCTGGATCCTAAAAAAAAAAAAAAGAGAGAGAGAGAGAGAGAGAGAGAGAGAGAGAGACAGTAAAAAAAAGACGGAGGTATTGTGGAAATCGCGCTCTGAATAGTCTCTGTTGGCAGTACCTTTACATCTTTTTGTGATGTGCTGGAGGAGTTTTTGTTAGGGTGCAACATTGCCATCTGTCCTACATCTGAGTTCTAGAATCTGACATGCAAAGTCTTACCTGCCGGAGCACCCACTCACAATAGCTGCAGTAGAGGAAATTCATAGCTCAAAAGAAACTGATATACATAAATTCTAAAACTAATCTCCAATAGAAATTGATAGATGATATTTTCAAATTGCTTTGAAAATTCTATTTGTGAGACAGAAAGTCATACTTTGGTTTTAATTAATGGAACAGAAACAGGTAATTTGCAAAGGAAGGGAGATTATATGTATATATATTTTTAAGATTTTATAATGGGACAAAAAAACTCATAACCTTTTATTCCTGTGTTTGAGATCTTCTCAGACTTGCATGATGAATTCAAAATAAATCATCAACTCTTAATTTCATGGATTTACTGTTTGTCTAGGAATATTAATACACTTTTCAGGTCTTGTTTATTGATCTTGTTTATTGATCACAGCTGAGGTATAGAGGTAGTAGAACTTGCTACCAGCAATACACTATTTGTATGTAATTTTTGTACATAAGGTCTACTTTACGGAATGAAAATGATTGGTACAATTTGAGTTATATTAAGGTCTTTTATACTGTCTAAAATTGTGTTGTGGTTCCTTAAACATTTATTTTAAAGGCAAAGGGGAATGCTGTTACATTTTGTTCGTAGACAAATTGTAAATTATTTTTTTCCTATGAATACTTTAAAAATAATTCTTTACCCTCTTACCTCCCCACTCCAGCTGCTAAAGAAGTGCTTTGATCCTCATATTTACTTGCATGAATTCTTCATATTTTTAAAAAGAACATTCCAATTTTTAGGGGAAATACTCAGGTTGTGTGCTTTAATGTTTATATTTTAAACATTATAGGAAATTTCAAACATATATACAAAAGAGGGAATTATATAAAAAATTACCAGGTACCCAGTTCAACAATCCATCTGTCTTATTTCATCCATACCCCAATTCACTACCCCTGATTCAGTCTTCATTATTTTGAAGAGAATTTGACATAATCGTAATCCATGCGTAAATACCAACTTTAGTATGCTTTTTGTGAAGATATGATTTAAAACTTGTGGAAGTTTTATAACCATACAGAACTCAGTATTTCAAGCTAGGATATAGAGATACCAACAGGCGATCCATGATGATTTGCTTGATACAGTGATTGCTGTATGATTTTCTTACGGCTTACAGAAGAGGTACAAGGTGGATTGGTGTTTCTGGTGTCTTTGAGGTTAGGGGTGAAGTCATGTATTATGAACCAGGTAAAAGACATGGTTTGCAAAGGGCTGAAGAGGGAAACCATTCAGCCTGTTGAAATAGAGTGAATAAATAAATAGGGTTGGAGCAAATGTCACTGGGTAGGAGGAGTAGAAAGTAGGGTTGAGAGGTTAAGAGGAGGCTAGATTAAAAAGGATCTCAAGTGCAGGGTAGGGTAGTTTGTTCCCTTTTGCTAACAAGTTAAAGTCCATCATGGGCTTTAATCATCTGATCAATGATCATAGTGGTTTTTTAGGAAGAGCAGTCTGTAGAGTTTAGAATGCGAAGAGACTAGCAAATAGAAAATCAGTTAGCCTATCTTGGTGATTTAGACCATTATAAAAAAAATGATACAGGTAAAAGAAAGGAAGGATGGATTCAAAGGTGATTATTAAGGTACTGGATTTATTAACTGATCGGAGATGGACAATATAAGTAAGAGAAGAGTAGATAAAATTTCCAGGAACAACCTAAAGAAGGGCTGAGGATGGTTCATTTTAGGAGAGGTCTACATTTAAAGATTGGCAGGCAAGGAGTTAAAGAATGGGGAGCAGAGAGCTGACTTTTAGATGGATTTCTCTGCATGTATGTCATGTAGTTTTGAAGCAGTGTTATATATAGTCTTTGAATTAATTGGTTTGGCAGTTTATTTTTTTAAAAGATTTTATTTATTCATTTATTTATAGAGAGAGGAAGGGTGGGGAAAAGAGAGGGAAAGAAACATCAATGTGTGGTTGCCTCTCAAGCACCCCCAACTGGGGACCTGGCCTGTAACCCAGGCATGTGCCCTGACTGGGAATCCAACCAGCGATCCTTCAGTTTGCAGGTCAGCACTCAATCCACTGAACCACACCGGCTAGGACCAGTTTTCTGATTATATGCTTTGTACCTTAAAAAGATTCCCAGACCTAATTCTTATGTGTATGTGGCAGCTTCCGCACACCAACAGACAAACCTCAAGATACCAGCAGCGTGTCTGAGAATTCAGCTCAGTTCTGACACTGTATTATTTGGAAATGAGTTCCACAGGTTCAGGGCTCAGTCCCCCAAGACTGCCCTTCACTTAAGCTGCCAGTCAGATGCCAGGCTTAAGCCCAGGTTGTTACCCAAACCAATGACCATCTCTAAGTCAGAAGTTCCCACAAACTCCTCCTTGGAGTCTGTTAATTTTTCAGCACTGTTCACAGCACTCAGTCAGACCCATTTATTCACTAGATCACTGATATATTACAAAGGATGTTGCAGGATACAAGTCCACAACCAGGTAAAAAGACACGTAGGGTGAGGTCCTGAAGGAAAGCACTTCTGTCCTGGAGCTTGGGGCATGTGGAAGCATTTGGGTTCCCCATTGTGGTTTCTCCCAGGAAAGGCTGACCGGCTGTCCTTTTGCATTTTTGTGAAGGCTCATTACATAGTCATACTTGACTAACTCTTCAGCCACTGGCAATTATTTGAACCTAGAGCCTCTTCCCGCTTCCGGAAATCAATTGCGAGACTGCAATTTCCTGTTCTGTAACCACGTGCTTGGCTCCTGTTGGCAACCAGGCACTACCCTTAAGTGAGATCCAAAAGTTACCTCCTTAACGAAGCAAGAGACACCATTGTTGCTTTTATCACTTAGGAAATTCAAAGGGTTTGGGAACTGTGAGCCAGGAAAGGATGAGGACCACATATATATGAGATGACCAAATACGTATTTCTTGTAGATTGCACTATCGCAGTGCCTAAGTCCAAAAAGATAACTTTAATTTCAGATTTTTTCATCCCAGCTAAAATCTGATTTCTGTAGACAATTACTGTTTAATATTAGAGAAGTCTTTTTCTTTCAGTACTTTACTCTTGTAAGTGACTGGTAAACTTAGGAGGTAGGAAAAGACAGAAAGTTGATGTTCCCTTACTCTCAAACTTTTCCAGTGCTGTAGCTTACAGCATTTTCGGTGTGGAGGTTTTTATTATTCCTCGTGAAATACCCCCGACGTTGTTGGAGAGAGAGGGGTTCACCTCTGAACGTGCTCTGTAGCCTTATGGTTACCCATCTACTGTCCATAGTGCTGCTTGCCACTCATGGGCCAAGTTCATGCTGCTCCACTCCATTTACTGCCACCCGCACGAGTCATCCTGTTACAAATGTTTCGAAGCTGTACTTGTGTTTGCTCAGACTTCTGGTCCGGTCATGATGGTTTGACTAAATGTCATGATTTGCCATACCA
The DNA here is from genome assembly GCA_004027475.1 of Anoura caudifer. Taxonomy (NCBI): domain Eukaryota; kingdom Metazoa; phylum Chordata; class Mammalia; order Chiroptera; family Phyllostomidae; genus Anoura; species Anoura caudifer. The sequence goes on from PVKU01002461.1 coordinate 191,483, forward strand.
ACGTAACGTGAAAAGATCTGTTCTGTAGGGTGCAGTTTCACTTGCAAACGGTGGCTGTTCGTTAGAGTTAATTCGTGTGTCATAGAGTGGCACGGCATGTCACGGCTGTGTAGTTCCGGTGATTGTGGTTACAGGTGAGTTTATAGAGTGACAAAATGCAAATACCATTAAATCAAGGTGACATAATTTAAGTATCACTGGTATCTCAGTTAGTTTTTTTAAAAGCCATATGCCAAATAAAATTTTTCCTGATTATCTATAGTTAGAAACCTCTGAGATAGAGTTTGGTTTAAGAAGTGCTTTTAAAAGTTTAATAAAAATGAAAGCGAGCGAAGATGAAGTTCAAGTGAGGAAATATTCTTATGTGCACTGGAAAAATAGAACTCATGTTTTTGATTTCAACTTGATTATTACTTTTCTTCAAGGTACTCAGTGGGTTGAGGCTAGAGGTGAGATCACAAGTTGGTTCAGGAGTGGCACATACAGGGGGTGGTTGGTAGGGAGTTTTTTGTGTGTGAAAGTGAAATATTAGTATTTTATTACTGGGATTAGAAGCAGTTACTCTGGACAGAGAAAACTGAAAATGACTAATGTTCTACCATAGTTTTTATTTTATTTTTTTTTATTTTTTAAAGCAGTTTCCCTTAATGTGCATTTAGTTATATTAAGTCCTGGTGTGTCTGAGACTGGGATCTACAGCAACCATATTAGAATGCAAGACACATGATAATTTTGTCAGGCAGGGTAAGACCAGGGCTTAAATTACTTTTTCTGTTGTTGTTCACCTAGCATTCACTTTCTCGGCCACTTCCAAGGTCATTTTGCCGCTGTGCAGATGGTCTCTCTGTTTTGGGCAGAATGCCTGCTGAACTCTTCCCTTGGGGCCTAGTCTTTTCTCTACGATTGCCTTCGTTTTCTGCAGAGAAGGCCCATGGTCTGAAACTTCACTGGGGCAGCCAGGCTAACTTGTCTTAAAGCACCAAGCACAAGCTGCAGCTGTTCCGGAGAAGGGAGTACCTCGTATCACTGTTCCGAAGGCCACCTTGTGGGGACCAGTACCTGTAGCTGTTCAGTCACATGCTTCATGGAAGTCCGTCTTTACGACAGGAGGTGGGGATTTGGTATGAATCACATCTGACTGAGTACTAGTTGGTGTTCCAACTTACTGTTTCTAAACGCTCTTCTGAGGATACGTTCATTGATTTTAGAGAGAGAGAAAGGGAGGGGAGGGGGAGAGACTGAGAGAAGAGAGAAGAAACGCCAGTGTGAGAGAGAAACATCATCAGTTGGTTGCCTTCTGTTTGTGCCCTGACCAGGGATTGAATCTGCAACCTAGGCATGTGCCCTGACCGGGAATCGAACCTACAACCTTATGGTGTGTGGGACCATATGGGGATGACGCTCCAACCAAGTGAGCAGGGCCCAGCTTTCTTTTGATATGCTAATAGTTAAAACTTGATTTCTGCCATTCTCCTTCACTGTTCATTTAGTTTATTAGTAGAGTATGTCAGGCCTTTCTTATGATACCACTTCCTATTTGATTTTCAAAATCACTAAACATAGGAACTAGTTTAAGTATACTAAATTGCTAATCTGGATCATAAACTGTGCCATCACTTTTCATGAGTTGTTTCTTTTATGCCATTCACAGGCTCTGTTGTCACTGCCAGCAGTGAGCAGGGCTGGGGGAGACACAGCTGAGCCCTCCCCACAGGGAGAGGTGGCACTGGGCCACCCAGCACTGCTCACTCGAGGTTCATGGAGGGGCAGGCCCTCCTCTCATTGGCAGGAGCTGCACTTCTGAGGTTCAGCTTCTGCCCCTCTCCACCTTTGCACACGCAGTCCTGGGCGCGTTTCTTGCGCTCTTGGAGCAGCAGGAGCAGCAGCTTTTCTTGCAGGAGGTGCCTTCGCATCCCTCGCACTTGGAGTCAGAGAGGGGCAGGTCTCGGCTCCCTGTGGAGCAGAGATGCCGCCAGAGAGGGTGAGTTGGCTTCTCCTGGCAACTGGGCACTTAGTTGAGTTCTTAAGTATTTCAGATTCCTTAATTTGGGGGAAGGGTAACTAAAATTGATAGATCTCTGATGAGTTTTGTTCTGTAGAACAGTGTTTTAGTGAGGCTTGAGTGTGTTTTCCTTTGCAGTCCGTACGTGGCATTTCACCTGTTGGGAAGTAAGGAAGGAACTTCTTTCTTACTTCCTACTTCTTCCTTACTGCAAGAATACATAAGGAACTTAATATTGCAGGGTTAATTTGTGAAATGAAGTCAACTGATTTTTCAGAAATGACCTTCTGGTTGCCTCTAAGCTATAGCCTAAGAGTAACAGTGTTTATCTTTTTGGTAGAAGTTGCTACCCTAATATGTTCATCTTTTGGAACATTAGTCTGTGAAAACAAATTCCACTCTGGAACTCAGCTTTTTATTGCGCTGAGGAGGTCCTATTTGAGGGATATCTGATTGAGAATTTTATTTTACTTTGTGGAGAGATTTTTTTTTTCCCCACTTTTGAGGTACACTAAACATTTTGTCAGAATCTTTTGAACCAGTAACTGGAATATCTAATTATAAGGCATATATAGCTATTTTAGCTAAATTAGAATTAATTGTAGTTATATAAATAACATAGTAGTAGAGAAATCTTTACCGATTTTTAAAATTAATTTGGATCTCAGTAATATTTCCTATGAAGTATAATAGAATCATGAAAATATTTTCTAGTTCAATTCTTTAAATTCCATGCAATGTAACTTTTAATTAAGCATAGAATTGGCCATTTCAGTGTGTCTGGATATGAAAACCGTATTCTTTACTGTTCAACTGATAACAAGTTTTTGCTTTCAGAAAGTTACTTTGTTTTGTGCTGGCCTATATAAATCGTGTTTGAGGGTTTTCAAAAGTGGCATCGTGACTTCTGGTTGTTTGACTCATAAAGAGAACATACAGGAATTGTTGTAAAGAAGTAGAATTGCAGGGATAGAGTTATTTCTAACTAGGATTGGAGACTCGCGGACAGCTTCATAGTGGAGGTGACATTTCAGCTGGGCTCATGACAGGTAGGATTGCTTATGCTCATCCTTCCATCTGGAAAGGCATGGCTGGAAGTCAAAGGTACCTGGCATATTTTGGTGACTTTGAGTTTCCAAGGCTAGTGGGAAAAGAGAATTGAAAAAAATGTCTCACCCAATTGAAGGGTTTTGGTGTGTTACTAAGGAGGTGAAGCTGTTTTGTCAGCATTGAGGAGTCTGGCCATTAGCAACTTGGACTGGGTGCGTGCTGAGGGATGGAGGGTGCTGAGGGCGCGTTGGGGTTTGCTTTCTAACTCGAGGACAGGTGCTGATGGGCAGTGAGGCTGCAGCAGAGGGCCATGCGAGCAGACCAGGCTTGAGGGTGGAAGGTTGCGATGGGCCGAGATGATTCAAGTTTGGACGGTATTGAGGGTTACGGGCTATTTTATTTTATGAAACTGAGCATGTTTTGAAATCAGGGTTAGAATAGGAGTTGAGGTTTGCTTATATATAATCTTTTGTCCTTTCCTCTGTTGTGTTTTTGTTCTAGTTTGTTAAGTCTGCTTGTTACTGGTTATCTTCATCTCTAGACTGAATTCTATACTTTGAATTGTGTTTCAGGAATACTTATGTCATGTGATTATGGAAAAAGAATGTTGATTTGATCTTCCGTTGTCTTGAAGTCGGTGGTGGCAGAATACCAGAGTTTGACAAAGAGGGGTGTGTTGGTTTGGATTTGACCCAGACAGAAGTTTTGGCTGTTCCAGGGCAATATTTTATTGCTTAGTTTTTCAGCTCTTTCCCTTTTGTCTTCCTGTTGAATTTTTTTTTCTTTTATATTAGTCAGTTGGTACAAGGTTAAGTTATAAATATAACATGTTGGTTTCTTTGAGAGGTGTTGTAGAATTCTCACAATTTCCTCCTGGTTATATATCCCCCTGGTTTTAACAGTTTATTCTACATATTCGGCTCAGAAAATTTAGATAAGACTTTGGGGCAGTGCCACACAGGAAAAAAAATGTAAAACAGACCAGTTTAGATTCTGTATAAATCTAGCACGTTTGTAATTTTCCAGCTTCGACAGTATTTTGTACAGGAAGTAAATTCCTGTTGGGACTTCGTAAGTGGTTGCTGAGTGAGTGACCAGAGGGTTAATCTGTAGTAACGTGGGCTTTGTGTTCCAGTGGTAATCCCTAACCCAGTGGAGTTGCATTAGGTGACATGTTATCTCTTTTTATACTGAAGTTACATTCTTTTAAAACGTCAACATTTCTTTGAAAATGTTACAGAACAGACCCAACGAGGGGTGTACGATATACTATTACCGAAAGGACCCCTCTTTTTTCCCACGGGTTTCTCCCCTGTACTAGATTTGTTTTGCCCGCTGCCAGAGGAAAGATGTTTCTCAATGCCAGAGATTTGTGAAAAGGAAAGGAATTATTTATTTAAAAGCTATACAGACTTAGAGCAATGACTTAATGTCTTCATTAAAATATTAAAGTCCTTTGGGACACCCACAGACGCACACAGTGCTTCCTTCTCCCTCTGCCCCAGTCTGGGGTACCGTATCTCAGGAAAAGAAGTGGAAGTCCGTGGTCCAGGCTCCCCGCACCATCAGCTGTGTCGCCGCCACAGTCTCCAGTTAATCCAAAGTGATGTGGCACCTTCTCATGGCCCACCAGCAAGAATCCTTTCATCCTTTTTCTTCCAGGCAAAGTCTCTCTTGCTGCCTAAGCCATGTGGCAAAAGGGAGCACCCCAAAGCCGCGGGGTCCCCACTCTGCCGAAGCCATGTGGTTCTCTCTTCTACCGCCACAGCCACGTGGTTCCCCCCTACCCCCCACATGGCTGCCGTGCCTGGGTTTTAAATCACTGCACTAGTCTTCCTCTGCAGCCCCATTTCCGACTCCTCCTATAATCAGTTACACCTGCCAGCATTTCCGTATTCTTCCAGCTTTACTGGGCTACCATAGTAAGTCTGGGCAGGTGTGGCCCCATGGGGAGCCAATCTTCTCCAAGCTCTCACACAGGCACTGTAACCAGGGGGAGCTGCCTCCCAGTTACTTCTTGGGTGGAAGTCACTTCCCTCCCCCTAGCTCAAAGCATGGCCACAGCTATTTAACATATCTATGCAACCAGTTAAAGGTTATAGATATGTTAAATGACCATGCCAGAGGTTAGCTGCAAAGCTGTTGCTATTCAACATAGCTCCCAATGGCCCTGCTCCATGTGTCCCATCTCCCAGCTTAGCCTTGTGCGATGGGGTGGGAGGGGGCGGGGGCGGCGGTGAGGACATCTTGTATATTTTTCTAATAGTTTCTGGACACCTTGAGTTCTGGAGCCCATTACAAATCCCTATTTGGGGTCCCCCTCTTTGCTGCACCCTGTTACAAAAATATAAACATGTAAAACTGTGTTGTAACAATTGGGACCAGGAAGGACAGCATGAAGAAAAGGTTTATGTAGAGCTTAGGGTAAATATTGCTGTCTTGTACAATTTACATTATCTTTCTTCTAGTCCAAGTGGTAAGAAGTTCAGAAGCAAACCTCAGTTGGCAAGGTACCTGGGAAATACTGTTGACCTCAGCAGTTTTGACTTCAGAACTGGAAAGATGATGCCTAGTAAGTTACAGAAGAACAAACAGAGACTGCGGAATGATCCTCTCAATCAGAACAAGGTTGGTTAATTTACTTACAACGTCTGTATGCTATTTCAAATGCTCTCCAAAAAGTACCCTATATTTTAAAGATTTTTTTAATTTATTTTACCTTTAGAGGGGAAGGGAAGAATAGAGGGAGAGAAATATCAATGCGTGGTTGCTTCTCGTGCTTCCCCTGCTGGGAACTGGCCTGCAACCCAGGCATGTGCCCTGACTGGGAATCAAACTGTGATTCTTTGGTTCGCAGGCCCGCGCTCAATCCACTGAGCTACACTAGCCAGGGCAGTACCTTATATTTTAAATACAACACTGGAGTTGTGGTTGTCTGAATTCCAGTTTGTTTTTCATTTCTCCCCCTGCTAAGCATGTTGACTTACAAATCTGATTAATTTTCTGGTAGTTGGCAATATGTACAGAGGGGGAGCCTAAGTAAGTCGTGCACCATTGAAAACACCATTTTAGTGTCTGTCTAGGTCACCAGGCAGCACACTTTTGGCCCATTGGGATTGGTCACAAAAGATTTCTTTGTTGATGTTAATTGTCTCCTTTGTTTTTTCTCTTAAAATAGCTCCTCCTGCCCAAAAAGAGGCAACATTTTAATGTGGTAGATATTCTTCCCACATAGTTTATAGTTATCTACCCATTTTCAGGATTAGGATTTGAGAAAGGGGAGTTTTTATTTTGACTTGTGACCATGTGGAGGATAATGACTTCCGTGGATAATCTTCTCATCCTAATACTGGGATTGGAGACTTTTCCAGTAGCTCTTATTTTTACTGAGCTGCTTGGTTGATGGCTTGTTATAGGAATTTAAACTAATAGCATTTGAATTACAATGCTAACATAATTATATTAATGCACCCTTTATCTTTACAAAGCACCTTTAACATCCCTTCCCTGTACCCCCCATCCCTACGCCCAAGGGCAACTAATCTTACAACCATTTTTTTCTCAGTTTTCCTTTAAATCTTTTGTGTGTGTGTTGCCAGCACTACTGTCTCACACTGACTGTGCAGTGGTGAAGGGAAGAGTAAGGGCTTTTCTTTCTAGGGACACGCTGCTGTAACCTTGCCTGCCACTCGGGAGTGTGTATTCCTTTGCAGAGCCCGGAGGCAGTAGAGGGGCAGGGCTTTGGATCCCGGTAGGCAGAGTGTGATGCTCTCTCTGGCTCTGCCCCTTACCGGCTCCTGCAGTCATGGGCAACCTCCTTAACGTCTGATGGCCTCTGAGTTCTCATTAAGCTCATAAAATCTTTCCTTTGGCATAAATAGGAATTTGTATGAAAACGTCTAGTCTAGTGTTTGACCCACGTTTGTTCCCTTCCTTTGCCTGTTGCACCTCCTAAAGCACTAAGCTGCCTCGGTGAGCAGCATTGCCTGGTGGCCTGCGTGGGAAACTTTCTGCCCCAAGCTATTCTCCCTGTCCTTTTACCTTTCCTGAAGGGTATGGGGTCTCCGCTTCATATCTCTCTTTATTCAGCTTCCTCATCTGTTTACAATGATTTAATTCCCAAAATCGTTACGGAGGTTAGAATGTACTGTTTCCTCAGTAGCATTGGCTACTTTGTGTAGGTTTCCATGGGACATTGGCAGGTGCCTTGTTTGGAGAGGCAGGTTGGGAAGGGAAGGCTGGGATTGTCTCTGTCACGCGTAACAATGTTACTCTAGGTTGATAGAAGCTAAGAAAGATAGGAGACAGTGATTGGAATTCAGGGAGCTCACGTTAGCAAAAGTTAGGACCTTGAGTGTGTGTAGGCAGAGCTGCATGATTTCAGCTTGAGAAAACTTTATTCTGGGTTTATTTTGCTTCTTATATATACAGAGGAAAATTACGATTTTTAAAAAACTGCCTTTTAAAAAATAACCACAGTGCTGGGTGTCTAGGGAAGGGAATCACGTATTTGTGAAATGATTGGAATGCTTTCAAAGTACCTTATTGTTACCAGACTCACAGTTAAGTCACACTGAGTGTAATGTGAAGATAAACTTCCTGATGGTTATGATTTCACTAAAAACCGAAACCTAATTCGTCTCTTTAGTTTGTGTGCACCTTTACGCTCTAGCTGCGCTGGACTGCATCATCCTGCACCATGGCATGCGCTTTCAAGATTCTGCTTGCTCGTGTGCTGTTTCCTCTGCTTGGAATGCGCTCCCCCCTCCCCTCATCTGGGACTCCTTCTCATCCAAGGCACAGCTCCATTGTCTCCATCTCTGTGAAGCCTGCCCTGCATTCTCCAGGCAGATCCAGTCCCTTCTTCATAAGCCTCCCTGGTGCTTGGCTGTTGTGTGTGTGGTCGTCCGTCAGCCTCAGCAGACTGTGAGCTCCGTGAGGGCAGGGCCCGTGTCTTTGTTGTTGTTGTTTCTGTGTATGTTGCCCGCAGCCCAGAACACGGTAGGTACTTAATAAATGTTTGCTTCACGTTTGTTTGATTAAATACCCACTTCATTTCAGAAGTTTATAGTGGTCATGAACGTTTATTGAATAAATTAATATACTATACATGTTTTTGGAAATGCTTTTCATTGTCATTGTTTTCTAAAGCTTTCTGTCTGAATTTTGGGGGGCATAGTCTTATTTTACATCTGGTTTTATTTTTGTTAGGTAGTCAGAAAATGGAGTTTCGCATTTTTTAAAATAAGTTCTCTTTTAGTGTAACACCAACGTGAAATATCTCTGTAAGGCAGGAAATGTATTTGCAAGTAATTAATAATAACTATTATTATCATTTTAATAATAATGCAGTATAGAGAAAGCTGGGAGGCTTGACCTCATAATGGGAATCTGAGGCAGTGTTTTGCTGTGTGGTTGTAAACCTGGCTAAAGCGCTTTATCAATTGTGTTTTGAGGTTTCTTTTTTAACTCTTAACTTCAAAGAATTGGAAATGTAGTTAATAAAATAAACTTTGAAAGAGGCTAAATTGTAGTTTATAATGGCGGATTATAAGCTGATTTTAATATATCTTCCATATCAAAGGTGAATTTACTGAGTGAATAGTATATTCAGGTATGGTTGGAAAGATACTTTCTGAAGATCTTTGCAAAGTGCTTTTAATTGTTTTAGGATGAGTGGGTACAGTGGTATGGGAATTGTCTTCTGGTTAATATTTAGTAAGGCTGTTGAAGTACCTGTTCTCCTTTATCTCAGTCTCAGTATTAACCTGACTCTGAAAATCTGCTCCCTTCTTGTGGACGTTGCGCCTCACTGGTTTTCTTGCTGCTGCCATGATTATCCTGGGCAGGACCTCCACTTCTCCGGCTGAGGTGGAGTTGGATGTTAGGTAGAGCAGTGAAGCTGCTCCATTGGTTAATGGAAAAGGCTGGAGAAGGGTTTGGAAGCTCACCGTCAAGTTGGTAGCTGAAGTCGTGAGTGGCTTTCTCAGCTCACTTGAAGGGGGAAGTTACAGAGCAACGGAGTCCCATAGTCATTTCTTTGCTGATGGGGATGTGGTGCTCACCGGCCTCATGTGGCTGTTGAATATCTGAAATGTGGCTGCTGTGACCGAATGACTGGATTTGTAGTTTTATTTAGTTAGTTAAAGATTAAATGGCCACATAGGCCCAGTGGCTGCCATGTTGGACAGCGCGGTTCTAGAGCTGTGTCGCTCAGTATGCACATGTGACAGCAAAACTTTTGCTTCCAAAGCTGCCTGTTATTTAGGTGTTTGTGCTTTTGTTCTTCAAAGAGGAGATGTTTCAAGCTTTCAGAGATACGATTCTCAATATTTTAAGACAGAGGTTAGTTTCTTAAAATGTAAGTTTCTTTTTAATTGGAGAACACTGGGATTGGATAAAGAAGAGTATAGTGATTATCAGTGCAAGATATGTTTAAGGAACTTAAGAAGCTTGGTTCTGTTGTTAGAAAATTCTTTTATTTTAATGTTTCCAATGTATAAACATTAAACTCAATTCCTTGTGCTTCTAGCTCTTAACTACATCGCCAAAATATTTATCAATTAAAGCTACGAAACTAGTAAAATTCAAGTTCCCTAACATTAATATAACTTATGGTATATTACAGATTTCTTACAATATGAATATGGTATGGAACTAGTTATTTTTTTAGCTTGGCTTGTCAGTGCTAATGATACTTCGGAAAGACTCAATTCTTTCACCACATTTCTCTATTTACAAAAATTTGATACATTTTGAAATAAAGAGCATCATGTTACTTACACAGTCGGTCATAATTCACTTGTCACGAGTTACCGTGGTTTATGGTAATGTGTTCCCGTGATTCGTCGCACACCTTGCATTCTGCACAGCCGTGCCCTCAGTGTTCAGGCCGATGATCTGGCAGGTGCTCGTTCAGTCATCTTCACCAGCGAGCTGAGGATGAATGATTGCAGAGAGTTACTGTGTCAGGGGACAGTGTCTGTGCAGTTTGAGAAACAAGTGGCCACTTCGATGGTGGGAACCAGCTTGGGTGTTGCGTATAGAACGGGTGCAGGTGAGGAATGGGCTGGGAAAAGGTGAAACTGGAGGTAGAGCAGTTAGGGCTAACGCAGTCTAGAAAAATAACGATGGCTTGAGTCAGTGCTATAACGGAGGTGCGGGAAGGTGTGAGGCTCAGGAGAATTAGTACACGTAAGTATCCCCGTGAACGTGGAGAGGGACTTGAGAGGTCTGCTGCAATTTTGGCTTGAATAATTTGGGGCAAGGGTGAATAGGAAGTAGGGGGAGATGAGCAGGTTTGGGGAGTTTAAAATATTTTGTTTCTTGGACCTCTGAAAAGATCTTGTGGATCCTAGGGACTCCCAGGTCACACTTTGAAAACTCCCATTATAGTGGCTTGCCATACTGTATTGAGATAACCCAGCATAGGGGCAAACAGAAGAGAAATATCTTGTCACACTGTTAAAAAAAAAAAAATGAATGAATGAATAAGTCAGTCTTATGGAAAGTAAGAATGAACTTCCAGAAAGGTGGTAGGAGAAGCAACAGAACGTGGGGATCTAAAAGCCTAGGAAAGATGATTTTTGTTAAATGCTGGGGAGAGACAAGATGGATAAGGATTTTGTAGTGTCCGTTGGATTTCCAACTTAGAAGGCATCTGGTGACCTTTAAATACCAGTTTTGAGGGTTGGAAGGACCAGAAGTCATTTATAAAGTCAAAAAGTTTCTGGGAAATGAGAAATCACAAGCAAAATATAGCTTGCTCTTTTAAAAGTTTAAAAATTTATTATTAGATTAGTTTGTGCACATGGTGAAAGGAAAATACACATTCAGTGAAAAATGTCTTTCTCTTCAGTCTCTCGGGCTTAGTCCTCTTAGCTAGAGGAAACTGTTATTAACCAGTTTTTGTATGTCCTTCCAAAGTTTCTGTGCATTTAGAAACGTACACATATGTGCATTTTTACTCCCTCCCATAAAAATGGTTAGAATACTCTTAGGAAGCTGGAAAGAGATGTGGAGGGGAGAGGACAATATTCAGAAGAGAAAGCACAATCAAGGAACATTATTATTTCCTTTAAAGGCTGAAAAAGGCCAGCTTGGAAGAAACTAATAGAGACAGGAAAGTGTCCGACCTGAGAGTCCAGGAGGCCCTCTAGGAGTCTTTGAACTCTGTGCAATATGTTCCATTTGTACAGTTTTCTGAGGAGAGAGTCTACTCATCAAATTCTAAGAGGAAATGTATCTGAAGAGTTAATGACTACTGTTTTAGAAGCAGGAGAAGAAGCAAGGCCTTAGCAAAAGATGTCAGGGACCAGCTTACTTTCTGTGGCTCAAATTTGGTCTTTTTTTTAACTGGTAAGGAATTTTTCAGTTACTGAAGTAGTTAGTACCTTAGTGGGCTGACTTATTTATGTCCTAAGGACCCCCGGTCAATTCATCATCACTGAAGAGGCCCATTGTTGAATCATTCCGATGACCAGCTCCTGGTAGAGCATAGTGTGCTAGGTAGGAACTGCCCCTTGTCTTCTGCTTTGCTAGAATCTTTCCATCCAAACTGAAAACAGAGACTTTGTTCCTCCCACCAACATTCCTTATGTATGAAGACTGCAACTAGAATCTTCCCCAGAAATGCTGGTGCTCTTTTCATCCATGCCTTAAACCCTTCATGAACAGCGTCTTCTGGTCTGTCTCTGTTGGAGATTGTTGGGCGTGGAGAATGGGAGTGAATAGATTATAGGTGATAAATCATTTCTCAGCCTTGAAGTTCTTACAAAGGATTACTGGCATCTCCCTGAAGTGAGGGCCACTGTTGAGTGCAGGTTTCTATGAATTTGAAGTGAACTTGACAGAAGTGGAAGTGAGGAGCCAGGTAGCTATTAGAGTAGTCCAGTGACGCGTGGTGATGGCCTAGACACAGGAGAGAAGGGGACAGATTCTAGGTGTGTTTTGACTCTAGAATTGACAGGATTTGCTAATGAATTGGGTGTGGCAGATGAGAGAAAAGACTCAAGTGTGATCCCTTAGTTTGTAGATGTTTTGGGTTGCCCTTTACTGAGATTCCTGTAGGAATGAATTTATATAGGTGGATAAAATCAATTGAGCATCGAATATGCATAGTTTGAGGTGCTTATTTTGTATGTAAGTGGAGATGATACATAGGTAATATTCCAAATAATAGAAGTGGGGGAGATTATACAGATACAGGAAAGGATCCAGAACAAAGCACTGAGAAAATCCAGCAATGACAATGTGGTGAGAATAGAAGGAATCAATCAGCAAAGTGTGTTGTGAAAGAATGGCTAAGCTAGGCGAGACATGGGAGAGGAGAATTTCAAAGGGAAGTGATCATTTACATTGATTGCTGCTGAAAGACTGAACTGGGGAACACAGACACTGCCATTGAGTTTGGCAACATGTATTGATAACCTTGATAGTATGTGAGAACAGATGCCAAATCCGATAGGGTTGAAAGTGAACAAGAGGTAAAATTGGTCAGCGTGAACAGTTCTTTCAATAAATTTTGTTGGGTAGGGCGGAGGATTACTAAACGGTAGATGAAAGGGATGCTGGTTTGCTTGCTCTCCCATTTCAGAGGCTTTGGAAAGGTTAAGAGTGGGGTCTCTAGCACAAGTGGAAAAGCCAAAGGTCAAGAAGTCTCAGCACATTTGCAGTGTAATGATGATCGTGATGGACCATGGATCTCTCCTGGGGAGGGAGGAATGCGAAAGGAGTTATGGAACAGTGAAAAAAACAGGACAGTCAATGGGTAGGAGCTATTGATGGGGCAAAAAATTTCCGAGGGCAGTGCTGAATGAGTTGCAAGGATAGGAAGTGGAAATTGCAGCGCTGGATGCTTGATTGAGATCATTGGAGGTGGTGTAGTTACGAGGTTGACAAGCCTGTGGCTAGAATGTTAGGTGGGTGAGGATGGGTAGAAGAATAGGGCAGAGGACTTGAGATGTTGGATGAGGTATCCACATGGGTATTGAGGCTCTAAGAACGAGAACAAGAGTTGGGACGGAGAGGAAGATGAGAAACAAGTGAAAACCCTCAGTGAATGAAGGAGAAAGTGGAGAGGAGGGGCAGAGAATAGTATAGCCGGGTCCTAAGAGCTTCAGAGGAGCCCGAGTTTTTGAAGGAACAGAAATGGAGAAATAACTTGAGGAAAATAGGGAGAAAGGGAAAAAAATCTATCCTGTTGTACTTCCTGGCCCTTAGATACGTAGTGCTGGGAGAGAGGAAGGAAAACCCTTCATTTTGAGAGAAGTTTGGGGGAGACTATCTGCAAGGGACAGCCAAGGTTCAGTAAGCCCAGGGACTGGAGAGAATGTTTAGAGAAAACATTGAGGGTGTAGGAAAGCCTGCTGATCAGTCATTTTCAAGAATGTACAATGTTAAGGATTGAGGTTTTCAAACTTCAGATCATTAAATCAGTGTAATTGTTCATGACTAGAGTTTTTTAAAAATGAAATATAGGAGGATTAGAAAATTCACATCACATTTAGTAAGGGGAAATATTTTAAGCAACTTGTGTTACATATGTGTATGTACTGAGTCATAATGTAAACTATCTCTACTTTTAGTTGAGGTCAGAAAAGTTTGACAGCCCCTGTGGGGTGGATGTCCGACAGAACACTCTGGAGTGGGTGGTGGATGACAGTGTGTGGTCTGGCAGACTTTACGTGGCTGCTTGGTTATTACTAAGACATGGATTTGAGGTATGGTGGGATTGATTTTGATAAGCGCTAGGGGAGCAGAGTAAACAGTTTAAATAACTGTGGTCCTGACTTAAAAAAAATTTTTTTATGGTCCTGAGTTTTAAAACATCTTTTAATTTTTTATCCTCACCCAAGGGCATCCTTATTGATTTTTAGAGAGAGGGGAAGGGAGGGAGCGAAACATCTATGTGAGAAATGAGAAACTTTGATCAGTTGTCCTTCCTATGTGCTTCAACATGGGACCAAACCTGCAACCTAGGTATGTGCCCTGTCTGGGAATCGAACCCACGACCTTCTGCTTCTCAGGATGGCACCCAACCAACTGAGCCATGTTGGTCAGGGCTGGTCCTGAGTTTTTAGAAAGGAGGTATGTGTACCTCCGCTGGATTGCTATTACAAACTATAATTGACAGTGACTTCGCCAAAAACACCATCTGTAGACACGATTATTTTCCCGCGGGGTGCTTCTGTCAGGCTGGCTGTGTGACTCGGAGGAAAACACTGGCCGCGTATCTATAAGCATGACTTCATGTTAAATAGTAGTAGGTGGGACAAGTCTGGGGATTATTTCTCCTACATTTATAATCTGGAGGCAGATGATACAGGTGAGTCTATGCTTGAAAATTTTGAAATGGATATTGCAGACCACATGGATTACAATATTTTCCACGTATGTGGCACCTGTAAGTTTAAGACAGAAAGACTATCGAAGGGTAGGGGCTACATAACACAAGTCCTAATGTGTAAGAGACATCATTTATTTCACAGATTTTTTTTTAGCACATTCTGTGTGCTTAATTAAGCATTATTCCATGTTCTGTGTATATACTAGAGCAAGTTTCTATATTTGTGGAACTTATATTCTAGTGGGATGACAAACTAATACACAATTTAAATATTAAATGCTACACAGTGAATTAAATAAGAATTATTGAGGTTGACAGGGTGGCTATTTTAGGCTGAGTGATTGGGAACCTCTTTGAGGAGCTGATTTTTAGGCCATGATCTGAATGATAAGGAGTCAGCTATCCAAAAACCAGAGGGAAACCATTTCATGCAGGGGGAATAGCCAGTGCAGAATCCCTAAAGCAGGGTACATTTGGCATATGAGGGCAGATAGGAGGCAGGCCACAGAGGCAGGAGTTTAGCGAGTGGGAGAGGAGCGGTAGGTGAGTTCAAGGAAGCAGGCAAACCTAATCACAGGGCTTGGCAAGGCAGCTTAGGAATGGTACGGAATGCTGTTTGTGGGCTGCGTGTGGGGAGCGATGGGAGCCCTGGGCTGCTGTGTGGACAGTGTGTGGTAGAGGTGCAGACGTGGCAGCAGGGACCAGTTAGGAGGCTGTTACCGCGTTGGTCTAGGCAGGGCTGACGGTGACTCGGACAGCGCTTGGTTAACGAGTGAAGAAAGGAAGAGGGGATAGGATGTGCAGAGGACACACCGGAACTATTTAGTAGTCTTTTGTCTAAAAAACATCTCGTTTTCTCATAAGCAGAAGTAGTTTTATTAAATATTAAATAAAAGATATTTATTTTTAATGAAGATAACAAGTTATCATCAGCTAACAGCACTGCTCCTTTTTTTGGTTCATTTAAGCCAAGTATTTAGATAATGATTGGTTAAAGATTGCTAGGAAGCAAAAAATAGCAGAAGAAAGTTAGCTGTTCGAGCAAATAGGCTTGCCGATGAGAATAGTCTCTTCAGTATTGTAGTAGGTTTATCATGTTATAAGTTAGTGCCTCAGATGTGTCCGAGTGTGATAGACCTTTGGAGATGGTCAGGGCTTGGTGTTCACGCTTACGATGAAGGGAGATTTGGTGAGATAGGTACCCATGGCATGGCTTTGGCAAGATTTATTTGGGATGCCCATGTTTCGGTCGATGATTAAGGTTTATTTCCCTAACTTAGAGGTCCTGAAGTCTGACTCTGTGGACTAGTTTAGCAAAATAGTTAAACCTACAGAGAACAGTTTGGGTGACAGTTTCCACAATTCTAAAGATGTGTAGTCAGCTAGCGCCAACCCAGGTGTGAAGGAGATAATGAATTCCAGACAGTATATTCCTTAGTTTGCATACAGGTGCTTTAGGTATCTCTTGGAAACTCAGCATCCTTTGCTATCAGTCCCTTAATGACCTCATAATTACTGATGCTCCTAGAAGTTATGTTTCAGGTAGAACTCTTCAAAGCTGTTTTCAGTGGGTTTCAGCCCTCCAGCTCTTCAGTTAATTACAAGTGTAAGTCCTTTTGCAAGGAGCTCAAATTGTAGTCCACCCATTCTATTATGTTCAAAATAGGATCCATTGATCTCCTTAAAAATATTTTTAGGATATTATGTAAGTGGATTTCAATACAAATTTATAGATTCCAAATAATGTATTTCTTTACTTTTTGCAAAAACGAATGAATGTTTAACCTCATGGATATACTAAAAACCACTTAATTGTACACTTTAAAACAGTGAATTTTATGATATGTGAATTCTGTCTCAATGAAAAAAAACCTGAAGGACTGTAAAGCTCCTTGTATTTGTTGGTTTTTGATTTTGTGGGAAGGCATTAGCTGTTGGCTCCTGTGCATATTCTGTAGCGAATCTGAAATTTCTCTTTCAGGATAATCCTGCTTTGACCCAAAGGTGCCATTCAGGTTCCTTTTATGTGAACCAGAGGATGGTTTTCCTTCTGGGAAAGCATAGTAGGTTAAGTCTCTAAATCTTAGTAGCATGTTCAATAACACGTTAATGCTCAGAATAGAAATGGTTGCTGTTAGCTCAGCATTCATGTGCCAACGTGACTGCAAATTATAAACCTACTTTGTTTACTGTTGTCTTCCTCCCACCCTGAGAATGTGAGTGCTGAGGCCGGATTTGGGTGGTTTGGTAATGGCTGTCTTCCCGGCGCACAGTGAGTGCCTGGCAGAGAGTAGGCGCTTGGTACTTGCTCGCTGGCTGGCTGACCAAAGCAGCGGCGGCAGCATTGCCCGTGCGTTGTCTCGTTTGATCTCCACAGGACTCTTACACAGTTATTGTGATCCTCGTTCACAGGTGAGAAAGTGACCTTAGAAAAATAGTCTTTATTTCTCATACAGGGGCATGAATTCCTCTTGGGGTTATGTGGTATATGCAAAGCCAAAGAATTAAAATAACACCTGAATGGGAAGTGGAAGTATCAATTGTATTAGAACATTTTGGGTAGATAGAGCAGCATTTTTGCATTAAAATTTACATTAAAGCATGGCTAATTTTTAAAATAAAGTTTATAATTTGCATTGATTTTAAAGATAAATTATGTATCTAGAATACATACAGTTGTGAACTGTCATACAGTAGCTTTATTTCAAAGCCAGGCTGAGGAATACGCCGTTTAGAATATATAGTTTAAGTCCTTGCTGTGCAAATTATGCTTCTGTGAAGGCTTTACAGGGTTCCCCCACGTGGATGGGTTCACAGGAATTGTTTCTCTATCCTTCACTTATATATTTTTTATTTATCTATATATTTCAGTTGATCTGAGGATATACCTAAGAGAGGTACAAGTTCTTTTTTTCCCAGTTCCTCTTTCATAGTCAGCCTTCAGTTTTACAGAAGATCACACTTCTCACTTGTCACAGTGTTACCATGGAACAAAGAGTTTGATCTCCAATAAAGAGACAGTTTGAAATATTGATGTTGATATGGAAAAACGAATAACTTGGTAGCAGTGAAGTCTTTCTGCTAGTACGATTCTTTGCTTGCAGCAACATTTACAGAGGACTTAGTGCAGATGTCAATTGTTAACATTTTTGATGGTGTGCATGTGATATTTTGTCCTGTGACTCAAAAGAAGTTCAGAAACATTGAATGACAGAATAATCATTTTATTTACATTTATGTGAACAAGGTTTCTTGGTGTTACATCCAAAAAATGAATAGGAAGAGAATTAATACTAAATCTTGACCCATTCTAGCAATTAAAAATACTGAATCAAGACCCATGAAGTTATCTTTAAGTAAAAAAATCCTTTTTATTAATATGTTTATCTAATTTTGATCTTAGGTTTAATAATTTGTTAAAATTAATTTTCCATTTTTGTTGTTATATACTAATAATTGTAATAAACTAGAGAGATTTATTATTTTTTTATCCTTAAAAGCTCTGTGGTCACAGAAAGGTTAAAAAATAATTTCATGAGATAAATGATTAATTAAAGGTTTTCAAGTTTAAAATAGAAAATAACTCCGGGAATGGAATTATTCAAAGAGAAAAAGAGAAATGAAACTATGACTTGAGGTTGTTCTTGTATAAATGGTTGGTGGTGGGTGTATTCAGATTCTGTTAGATATATTTTAAAGTGATGTAACAGTTTATTAAAATGTCAGTATTTAAAATACTCGAGTAAGTGGATCCTTTGAAACTACATTAACATATGAAATATTCTTGATGTCAGCTTTAAAATGTAAGTGGTGTATATATGTTTTCAAAAACAATTTTAGGGGTTCAGGAATGCAAAAAAGTCCCACTGATTTATGACGTTTTTTCCATCCACCTCTTTTATTATTCTCTAAAGCCTCAATTGAGTTGGATCACTGAAAGGTTACACAGTAATTGGATGCTGTGGTTTAGTTCCTTTCAGAATCACCTTCACTGGGTTGTCCTTTAAATGTTATTTTCTTCATTTTTATGGGAGGTTACTGAGAAAAGAAAATGCACTTAAATTGCCTAATTCACTGTGATGTTAAGTGTCTTTAATTTTTTTTAGATTTAATATCAGGACAACTTGTGTTTTCTTCATTAATTGGTATGCTTCCTCCTTTCTGACCATGCTATCTATATACTTTAGTCTCTTTTCACCCAGGCCCTAGAAAGCACATGTTCATGTTCGATGCTCGGCTCTAGTGTCAGTCACTATTACCCTTTTCAAAAGGAAATTTGTTTACGCCTTGTCCTTGGTTTTCTATTTTTAAAAATTAATTTTTGCAAATTCTTTTCTAATATTCTAATATTAAAATGTGTGTGTTTGCCAGTTTAATTTTGTAATATAAGGAACTTATTCACATTTTCTTACATTGAAAGGGAAGATTTCAAATATGTGTATGGATAGCTTTAATCTTGCCACATTAAAAAAAAGTGTTAGTTTTATAGCTCCTACATTTATGGCAGGTTGGTAGTTATCAAAATTCAGACACACAGCCGGGCATGAAGGAACAGTGACCCTGGAGTCCTGTGGGGAGGGCAGCAGTGATGAAATGTACTGGTTTTTGAGACAGTTTCTGGGAAAACAAGTTCGTCCAGCTTTTCAGATGACATGATACAGTTTGGGAATACACAATTAATTAGTAAAACATTCTTTTTGTCTTCAGAGCTTTCAAGACCAATTAAAAGGAGAACAATAATACAAAAACAGAGTAAGATCAAGAGACGAGTAACAGCACGCCCTTGAATAATCTCTTATTTCATGCCACTGGGGATGAACTGCCTGTCTCAGTGTCAGACAATGGAAATTAATTGCGTATTTTGAATATTTTTAGCCATATTTCCTAATTTTTAAAGAATGTCTAAACTAATGGGGAGAAAAAGGTCAGTCTTACCATTGTAGTACCAATATTTTTATGTTTCATGCTTCCTTCCAGTCTTGTGGATTTAGGATTCATAGTTTAGAATAGTCGCTGCTGCTTCCTGCCATCCTTTGTAACAACGAGGATCTTACAACCTGTTTGTCCATGCAAATGATTGCAGTACACTTTCATGTCCGCTGATGCCGTCTTTGTTCCAATACCAGCAGAGTATATTGTTTTTTATGAAAGAACAAAAGCAAAACCAAAGGTACCGTTTAGTGATATATACTAATTATAACTAGTTAGTGACAGAAAAATTCTCCATGAGTATTTATGTGTTAAGCTCCTTTAGGATTGAATATCAACTATTTTGCTGGTTGGGTGGCTTCGCTTAGGGCCTCAGAATGCTCTAGATGTTGTAAATCAGAGGTGT
>PVKU01002461.1:211316-226561 GCA_004027475.1 Anoura caudifer
GGGGAGTGGAGACACATTTAGTAGTGCGTCCAAATAATACTAAATAATACTATAATTGTCAGGTCAGCTTACTGGGATGCTCATGTTTGTAGACATTGCTAATACTCCTTATGCAGAGGTCACAATTCAGATACTTTCAATACCTTCAGGGCTCAGACAGCCAACACAAATGTGAGTTGTTGAGAAATTCTGCAAAACGAGGAGCCTTGTCACCTGGAGTTGGCAGCCATAACTAGTTAAGCATGGCCTATTGTGGCTAAATCATTCCAGTTTTTAAGAGAAGCTAGAATCCTGCATTTTATGCAAGGTCTCCAGATTTGTAGCTGTTGGCTTTAAGACACATCCATGGGTTAGACGTGGTTTGTCTGCCACTGATTTGCAGTCTTGTAGTTCTCCAAGTGTGGACCCTGGGGCAGCAGCAGCACCCGAGACCTTAATAGAAAGGCAGGTTAGGTTCCCGGGCCTCCCCCCAGACGTGCTGATTCAGAACCCCTAGGGGTGAGGCCCAGGGATCTGAGTATTAGTAAGCCCCCTGGGTGAATGCTCACATTTGAGAACCACTATTTTGGAGTCAAGTTGATAATTATAATTTTTATCTGGAGATAATTATAAAGATAAAAGTTCCATGTCCTGTAGATTTACCAAATATATTTCTATATAAAAATATCAGATGTGTATTGTTTTTTAAATTTTCTATTTTTTAAAAGATTTTATTTATTTTTTAGAGAGGGGAAGGGAGAGAGAAAGAGGAGAGAATCATCATGTGTGGTTGCCTCTTCAGTGCCCCCTACTGAGGACCTGGCCCTCAACCCAGCATGTGCCCTAGACTGGGAATTGACTTGGTGACCCTTTGATTTGCAGGCTGGTGCTCAACCACTGAACCACACCAGCCAGGGCAGATGTGTATTGTTTTTAGATAAATGTGACCTTTTATATTTTTGGCCATAATCATACTTCGTTCTTTTTCTCTTCCCCAACCCGCACCCACCCCCCCCACCCCCCGCCACCTGACCCTACCACCCTTTGCTGTTAAAGTATTGCAAATGTACTTAGTAATTCTGTACTTTGCTGGAACACACGTTTTATTACCAGTTGATTAAAAGTAGATAAATATGTTGCTAGACTTTCTGAAGCTCAATTTTAAATCTCTTAAACGTATTAAATATCATAAAATAAATAATATTTTCTTATTTTATCTTTAAAAATTGAATTGTTAGAATTAGAACTTCCATTTCTAATTATCTTTACATAAAAGGAAAATGTTAATTTATGTGGTTTTATGTAAGCCTGTCCTCCAAACAGCTGACCAGGCTGTTTGTAATTTAATGGCAAGTGTGCCATTATTTCCCTCCGTTCTCACTGTCCCGATTGTTGACCTGAAAGTTCTTCCTTTTGTATAACCCAACTTTAAACATACTTGTTCGTTTGCAAGGCTGTAGTGTCTTGCTAATCAGATTAATTGTGAATTTTATATAGAGAATTTTTTTACATTTAAAAGTATATAAAAAAACAATAAAAATATGCACAGGGTGGGGGAAAGTAGGTTTACAGTTATGATTATGTGAGACAATTTATTCTTGTGTCATTTAATATTTTCTGTACAAACAACTGTAAACCTGCATTGCCCTGCTCTATATGTATTACATAATATAGTACTTAAAATGTACTTTAGAGTATTTAAAATATTGATATTGAGAAGTTTGGAATAATCTGATTTAAAGTAAGGGATATGAGATTAATAAAAAAGAATTCATCTAATTACATTTATTAATGAAAACATGCTTATATCCACAGGGTAAACCAGACTTAAATACAACGTTGCCAATTAGACAAACAGCATCAATTTTCAAACAACCGGTAACCAAAGTCACAAATCATCCTAATAATAAGGTGAAATCAGACCCACAACGAATGAATGAACAGCCACGTCAGGTAAGAATCTAATTGGTTCCCCAGTTTTTATTTTTCAGAAAACTCTGGTATTTTTACCAAATAATAGTTCAAGTGAACACTGGTTAAAATTGAATATATTTGGAAAGAAAATTGTTTTATGTCCTAGGCGATTGCATGAATGCTGGAGAAGAACTAATAATTCAATATTTAGGTAAAATGTTTTACGAAAACATTAATTAAATGAATCAAAATTAATGTTATAGACTACATTTTTATGCTTTTGTGTGGTAATGTATATCAGACTTGATTCTGCTAATCTTAGTTTTTTCAAAGATCATCTTTCTAGGGATAGTATTTCCTAAGGGGATGAAGGATGCAGTTCGTGTGGCTTAGTTTAAAAATATTTTCTGTTATTTGGAAACTATTTTTGTTCTGATTTCTTATTACATGAAAGCTATCCCTCCCCTTTTGAAAAACAGAATTAAATAAACTTTGTAAATATGGTATATTGTCCTGTGATGTGTATAAATTGGATATATTTTTCTCTTTCTTTATTGACTCAAGCTGCATTGGACCATAATCTTTTCTTAGGAAAGGTGTGTTACCTGGAAGGCCTCCCTGCTGCTTAATAATGCCATAGAGCCAGGGGAGGGAGACTTCGACAAAACACCTAAGCTTCCCAAGTAATCTTACTTACTCCCTAATTGTGGTCAGAAGGTTTAGGTACTTGGTGAACTTTTAGCAGCAATTGGGGTGAGGGAGTGGAGGGAGAAACCTCTGTGCATTTTTTTCCTCTCCTTTCTCTGCCTCCTCCCACTTACGATGAGAAACACTGATTTACCTACGACGATTATCTTGTGCTCTTGTATTCCCCTTTTAGACGCCTCACTCCACCTTTTCGTTTGAATTTTGTTTTCCACTAGTCCCTCAAGTGTCTCATCTCCAGACTTGATAAAGGATTGGGCCAAAACTTTCAGATAGTTGCTCTAGAAGAAACTACATAAAGAAATTCAGTTCCCACATCCTCTGTAGTGTTTTTTCCTCTTCAGGTGAGCCAGGAAAACAGAAGATATTTGGAGCCACATTGGAACAGCATCTTGCTATAGATGTCTCAAGATTTGAAGTTCTAAACTTGCTTTACTGTTGGTCCCCAAGAGATTCAACAGGGGCCATGTAAGTGTATCACATCCAATATAAAAGATGCGTACCTGCATGTGCCTTTAGGCTCTTGCCGCCACTTAGGTTTTTCTTTGAGCCAGTCAGTTTTTTGTACCAGGCTTTTCCCTTCCGTTTGACTGCTGTGCCCAGAGGCAGCCACCAGACTGCGCCAGTAGGTTCAGTGCATTCATTACACCAGGGAGAGGATTCTGCCATTCTGAACTTCGCCCACTTGAAAGCCTTTTCCTGATTGTATTCTTTCTTACATGCTCTCTAAAGTCTTGAAGTCTTGTCCTGTGGCTTTTGATGGTTTTAAAATCACTTTCTTGTAAAGATTTTGGTTGAAAAATTTGAAAGTATGTAATTGGCTAAGACAGTTTGTTTCAGAAACCCCAAAGACAGAGGATTAACTGAAATATTAGTTCCATGTTGGAAATCTGCATTGTCTTATTGAGGACAGGTTGTATTTAGTGGATTGTATTCTCATCTTTTCTTTGCCAAATCATTCTCAGTACAGTCTGTAAATCCAAATATTTTGGGTAAAAACCAATCGAGTAGCAAATTTCAGTCATTTTAACACTAATTTAGTTGTTTTCTGTACCTAAGTTCAGTCACAGATTTTAAAAACTGTACTGATTATATTTACTGAGTGTGTAGCTGGCTATAGAGATATTTTGGTAACCTAGATTTTTGAAGTCGAAGGAACCAGATTAGTTTGCTCCTTATTCTTTGGTATGTTGAATGTTTTCAAGTTTTTTTCTTTCATTAAGGTTTATGAGAGTATTCTCAAATGAAAAGAATGTAAAAAGTAAAAAAACGCAAATCTTACTTCCCAACCTACCCCCCCCCCAAAAAAAAAACATGTCATTTTAACCCAGATCTTTTGAGGTTTTTATCTACCTTGTAGCTTGCTTAGACAGGAAGTGTTAAAATTATTTAGGAGATTACTTTTCCAAGAGTTTGAACTGTTTTTCATGTTATCCTCATGCTACCTGACACTTTTTGCTGATGTTTTTGATTATACTAGGTCAGTAGTTGTCCTTATCTTCAATGTAAGAATTGAGGTAATATTTGACTACCCTAATCACTAATGAGATTTCAAAGTACAGGATTGTGCAGTGGGCAAGTACAGAAAAATAGTAAGGAGACAACTCTTTGTATTAATGTTTTTAACGTTATGATCCGTCATTCTGACTATTCCAGTTTAGATTCAAGTTTTTTAGTAAAAGAACTATGTTGATTTTAATTATATTTTAACATACATACGGCAGATGACTGTTAATCAACTGTTGTTGAGGAGATAGCAAAAAATATGTAGGCAAAAATGATTCTTCCAATTTTGCTACCTTTTGCATAGCTTCATTGAACTATAGTAATACAAATTGCCAAATGTTCCATGTGGAGAAGTTATTTTGATCATGGAGTAAATAATTAGACAATGAGGTTTCTAATTTTGAGGTTTCCATAGATATCAATATTTTTATTCTTTAACCATATCTCATTCTCTTAATAAGATATTCAAATTAGTGGCATTGTAATTCCTTTTAAAGTGTTGAATTTTCAGACTTAGAACTAGGATTAGATTTTTTGGATCCTAATTGAGGCTCTACCTCGAATAGATTTGAAGTGCTTAATTCAGATGTGAAGCAATCATAGAAATTAATAATTCTGTCTTATATAAAAGACATCTTATGCCTAGGCCATATGGCAGTATAATTTAAATTCCATAAAATATATAAATTATGAATTTCTAATATATTGGATCCTTGAAAATACCTTAGCTTTAAAAGTATGAGTTAGGATATGTTAGCAAAAGTGCATCAAACAGAATTCAGCAGTGATTTCTACTTATAATTAAAAATGTAAGGTAGAGATGGAATTTGAAAACCTGGTTATGGTAGGGTAAGTACCCAGACATGTTTATGTATACTATCATCCTATTTAATGAGTGCTTGTCTTTTCTTTATTTTAAAAAGAACTCTGGAGTGGGGTGGAGGGAATGCTTATCAGCTTAAGACTGTTACCCAACCTGTAAGGTCATTGAGATGTTCTCATTTGGCCAGATATGTAAAATACGTCAAATTCTTCCAACTCTAATTGAACTGTGATTTTGTTTTTAAAGGTGTCTTTCCCAGTTTCCTTCTTCCATTATCTGAGGAACTTGAACTTCTGTTTCTTCCATATTACTTGATGCTGTGATCTATGCTTTCTGGTCTCTTGCTGTTTTTCTTTTATCTTCAAATCAAAGAAATTTTATCTTGGACCCATTACTTCTTTCTTTTAATTATTAGACTCTAGGGTGCTGATAGGTTTTAGGTGTTTTTGATACTCTTTGAATATTAATTACGTTCCTTATAGAAAATTTCCTTTTTATCAAAAAGTAAATATTTAAGTCAGTGAAATGGATTTAAATCTTCCATTTGATCCTAGTTTTTTCTTTTATATTGTTTGCTAATTCTTCTTTCAAACAATATGAAACTTTACGTACTTCCAGAAGTCTGCCTTTTTTAGAATGACTTTTTCCCAATTTTATTGAGATACTGTTGACATAGAACATTGTATAAGTTTAAGTTGTGTGTCATGATGATTTGATATATGTATATGAGGCAGAGTGATTACCACAATAACATTAGTTAACTCATCCATCACCTCGCATAATTGCCATCTTTTTGTGGTGGTGGTGAGACCATTGGTGATCTCTCTCAGCGACTCCCAAGGGTACCGGACAGTGTGCAGAGCTGCGGTGGCCGGGCTATACGTTACGTGCCCTGGCAGCTGGTGCCCGTTCAGCAGCTCCTCCCCGCTTCCCCCACACCCTTGCCCCTGACGGTCACCAGTGTGCTCTCTGGTTCTATGAGTTCGGTGTTTTTACTTTTTTTGTTTTATTTTTTTGTGTTGTTCAGTTACAGTTGTCCCTGTTTACCCCCACTGCTCTCTCCTGCCCAGCCTTAGATTGCATATAGAAATGAGCCCATACAGTATTTACCTTTTTCTGTTTGACTTATTTCACCTTGCATAATACCTTCAAAGTTCATCCATGTTGTCACAAATGGCAGGATTTCCTTTTTTTATAGCTAATAATAATAATTCAGAGAGTATGTGTGTGTGACATATCTCACATTTTCTGTACCTATTCATCTCTTGATGGACGTGTTGGTTGTTTCCATTTCTTGGCTCTTGCAAATAATGTTGCGGTGAACATGGTGTGCGGAGGAAACAGGACACGTTGTCCTGAACTACTCTAAGGCATTATTCTGGGCAGTGTTGGGAAGGTGCCATGTGCAAAAGGTCAAGTAAGTAGTACAGACAAGTGCAATAGGCGTTCAAGAAGAGCGAGGTTACTATGGCTAGGAAGTTTGGGGAAATCTCTAGAAAAGGTGCAAGAACACACTGAACTGTGCAGGTTGAGTGGGATTTAGAAAGCAAGTGGGAGGGAGAGGACATTGCACTTGTGGAAAGGAGTGCTTGGAAAGCCGTCTGTGGGAATAATGGGCAAGGAATGAGGGGGCAAGTTGGCTGGAGATACGGGTTTTCGTGGGAAGTAGTGGCAGCTGAGAATGTTGTCGTGGGTTTCCTTGAAGTTCAGTCTTTACAGTCTAAGAATATGAGAAAGAAATGTGGGATGGACAAAAGAAAAAATACTCGTAATTCCCTTTTAATAATATGATTACAGTGGCATTTTAACATTTTTACATTCTTTCTATATTTTAACACGTCTTTTGAAAACATAGTATACCTGTGTGTGCACACTTAAAAATTTTTTACCTTTACATTATTCTTACATTTTGCCCATGTTTTATATAATTTGTGTGCCTTGTTCCCGCAACTGTGTATTGTGCTAACATGATTTATTTAACTGTTTCCATGTTGTTATTCCCAGTTTTTCACTATTGTAGGTAGTACTCCAGTGCATATCCTTATGTGTGCAGTTTCTTCCCATGTTTTACAATGTTTCCCTGGCTAGATTCCTAGAAATATAATTATTTGACTATCCATGATTTTTGAAACTTTCTGGAAAATTGATTTCCAAAGGGTTGTACCAAATTAAAAGTCTTGAAAAGTCATGTGCATTCCAGTTTCAGCTTACCTTCTGTGGCGTTGAGTATTATCAATACTTGTTCTATTTTGGGGTAATTCAATATATAAAAACATTATTTCATTTTAAATTTGCATTTAGTTGAATATTTGTGAAGTTAAACAGACTAAAGCATTTGTGCTTAAATCTGTAAATCAGAAATATGTAGAGGATTTTGAACAAGGGAGTAGCTTTTTTTATTACCCCTCTGAACTTTACTTGAATGTATCTCCTTATTGCCTTTAGGAATTTTCCTTCTTTTCCCTTTACAGTCATACTTCTTGGAGTTCTATTTATTTACTATCTACTTTACCTCTTGATTTTTATATCTCTGAAGTTCAGCTTTTGTCCCCACTATGGCACTTGAAGTGTTCTCATTAAGATTGCTTGATGTGGACACCGGCCGGCAGTGTCTGCATCATTACGGATGAATTAAAACATACACACGGACTACCGAGTCTGGTGGAGGAATAAGGACGACATCATGGCTTTTCTCTGAAGAGGAGCAAAAGCTGTGGCCTCTGCCATGACAGGCCTTTATTCTAATCGCATCTCCTCACATTCCAAGATGGTTCTTCCTCACTATCCCGGTTACAACAAAGGAGCCAATGCCCCTCATTACATCACAGAAGAAGGACATTAGCAAATGAATAGGCAGCCAGTTACTCTGGGCTCAAGGTACTTGCAGGGTGAGGGAGTTTCAGCAAAGAGCAGGGTGTTAAAACAGCCTAAGTATATTGCAAATCTGATTACCCACAAGGGAACCTATCTGTGGGCGTGGGTCCTGTGCATCTCCAAGTGGGAGCTGGGCCCACGCCATGCAGAAGGGTCTGCCACAATTGCTGATGATCCTTATTAATTGGATGGATGAATTTCAGTAAATAAATTACTTGACCGGCTTAAGCGTTAGGCACTTGTGACGACTGCTGCCTTCTGAAATACTCTTATTCTGTGACACTGTACTTGATTGGTTTACCTCCTTCCTTGTTTTTTCTCAATCCCTTTCTTAGGTTATTTCTCTATCTTTTAAAATGGTGTGGTTTCCCAAGGAATACTATGCTTTCTTCTCTATGTAAACCCATAATGATTCCATTCATTCTCATGACTTTGGTTATCTATACACTTCTTATTGCTTCCAAATTTACACCTTTATCAGTCCATCTGCTAACTTCATTGTTCACTCTGAAGTCTCACCAGCACCTCTAATTTATCTTACTGAACTCCATCATCATTCCACCCTTTTTTCTACAATATATGCTTTGTGTACTACTGTCCACCTTGCTCCCTAAGTCAGAAACTTGAGCATCACTCTTGACTCTTCCCAGCCAACAAGTCCTATTGACTCAACTTCCCGAAGTATTCACTAGTCCATCTCTGTATCAAGTAACTATCATTTCAGATCATGTCTGCTTCTTGCCTTACTCTCTTTGGTTCATTCTTCATATTGCATCCAGAAGCTCCACCTGATAGGAAGATCTAATGGTGTTATAGAAAACGTTTTGATGCATCCTGTTAGTTTTTAAGTTAAAAATCCTAAAAATGACTTGTAAAGTCTCAACACCTAACATTACTTACAGAGTCCTCTGTGATTTGCTTTCTAGTCATCTCTGCAGCCTCACTTCCTTCTCTGGTTCTATACTTGAATCACACTTTTTGCACGTGTTTGAATGTGCTGTTCATCTCCCTCCTGCATGCTGCCCTTGCAGTTCCTGATCATGTTCAAGCTGCTTTCTTTCCCACCTATAATTAGCGCTTTTCTACTCTTCCCTTTTGTCTGATCTTAGCTATCATTTCATCTGTTCAAAAAACCTCTGATTCATCAAGTTTGGACTTAGTGTTTCTCCTTTCTCCTTTTCTGGTCATAACTGTATTAGTTCTTCATTGCTTTATCTACAGTGTCTATTATGTCAGTGCTTAATATGTATTTGTTGAATCAATGAATTAATTGATCTTTTTAAGTTCTAAAATTATTAGTTGGGCCCTCAATTTGTGCCAGGCACTTTTCTAAGTAGTGATGCTGCAATGAACAAAATACAGTCCCTGTTTTCAAGGAACTTACCAGTATCTCCTAGTGTGATAGGGAGAGAGATAGGCAAATAAATACAAAAGTACAGGCAGAAAATTCTAGACAGGTTTTAATCTGGCTATTGCATGTAGTATGAGGACTGACTTAAGGCTGAGAGACCACTAGAAACACCATAGGAAGTTAGAGAATAAGATTTTTTCATGTTGGTTATAAAATAAGTGACAAAATTTATTAACTGATAGCTGTGCCTGGGAGAAGGGTCTTAGAATTTAGGTAACTGGGAGAATGATGTCATTAACCAGAATATGGAAATACTAAAGGGTAGCTCAGTATATGTTTTTAAATAGTGAAATGTAGATAAGAGTGTTAGGAAGTTTATACTCTTGAAGCAGTTGTGGGACAGCCGGGTAGTAAAAGATGATGATGGGCTGGAGCGCTGGACAGAAAACCGGTTTGGAGACTTGTCAGTCTTGAAGGCATTGAGAGTTGCATCTAAAAGATGAATATGAATTTTTAAAAATGTTAGTTATGGTAACCTCTAATCATCATGTATTATTCTTATCCATTTAAAAATATTTCAACTATCCTGTAGAGAGATCTGTGACTTTTTTTTTGAAATTTAAAAATTCTCTAATAGGAAAATAGGAAAAAAAGACTAAGAAACTTATATTTCAAAACAGTACTTTCCTACTTTCATGTCTTCTAGTCTCATTTCCAGAAGCATTTATTCTCCATTCCGGTTATTTTCCTTTATAATTGCCTCTAGATTTCTGAATATACTTATTAGGCTATTTCTTTAGTTGTTAATTTTAGACACTATTTCTCGACTTCCTACAGTGGTCATTGAGTAAATGGTTCTTTCCCTCCCTTGCTCTTATGCTTCCAACATCGTTGATCTCAATCTTAAATGGGTAAAATAGTCAAGGTTTATATTATTATGACAAAATGTTCATGAGTAGAGCAGTTAATGCCCTGTTGTCATCAGGAGAATTGCTTTCATAATGCTTTGTTGTTGTTAATCTTGAGAATTGTATGCTCGGCCTCCTTGATGGCTTTAATGTTTCCTAGTGCTTTGACGTTTCTGCCACGTGTCCATCAATAATATTTCCCTTACGCTGCAGTCCGTGGGGTTCACTCCTGTGTTTTCCCCGGAGTCATGTCTGTTCCCCTTCAGTCCAGATTCCTCCTCTGGTCCTGCTGGGCAGCTGAAGCTCTGGGGATCTCCTTTGCTGTGCTTCTGCAGTGAAATTTGTTTTCTGGATTTCTGTCTTTTTCTGTCTCAGTATATACCCTCAGCTTGTGATAAATCCTCCAGTTGCTTTCTAATAAAGTATAATGGGGGGTAAAGTTTTTGAGAACCTTCACATTAGAAATAACTGTATTTCACCTGGACACAATCAGGTTTGTTTGGGTATGAAATCCTAGACTGAAAATCATTTTCCCTGGAGTTTTGAAGGCATTGCCTTCATTGTTCTCTCACTTCAGGGTTGCTGAAGAGAAGCCCAGTGTCATGCAAAAATCAGTATGTCCCTTGTAGGCCTTTTTTCATTCACTGGACCCTCAGTAGGTGATAGAAGTCACTTCTGTCCTTTGCATGATAAATTTTCTTATGTCATTTCTTTCCCTCTTCTGAAATCCCCAACTTTCTGTTCTCTCTTTGTGTAAGTTGGGTCTTAGTCATCTCAGAATTTTTCTGTGACTTTTGTATTTTCCATCTGAATGTTGTTGTTTTGCTTTCTGGGACATTTTCTTGATTTTAACTTTTAGTCCATTATTGAATTTTTATTATTGAATTTTTGAATTTCATTGAGTTTTTAATTTTAATGATCATATTATTTTTAATCTCCAGTAGCTCTTTCTTGGCTTTTATTTGTAAAATTTTGTTCTTTTTTATTTTATGATACAACCTCTATATTCACTTCTTGGAATATATTAATTATAATTAATTTTTTATTTGTTTGATGTTTGGTTTTCCTGTTCCCTGAATCAGCTGGTTTCTTGATGTTGTTTATTTTAGGTTCTGTCTTATTGGCTATTATGAATATTGCTTCAATTCATATTCTGGTGTGTGTTTTTAGTTTTGGGTTTATACCTAGGGGTGGAATTGCTAGGTCATAGAGTATGCATAGTTCAGCTTCATTCAGTAATACCAAATAGTTTTCCAAAGTGATCACACAAAGTCCCACTTCTACCAGCCTTGTGCAGTGCCTTCAAATCCTGGCAACACTTGGTGTTATCAGTCTTTAAAATTTTAAACATTTTGATATGTGTTTAGGAGTATTTCATTATAATTTTAACTTGCATTTTCTTGGTAAGTAGTGATACCGAGCACGCACCGTGTACATGTCTATGGAGAAATCCTTTATTTTGAAGTGGTTATTTATGTCTTTTATGCATTGTGGTATGAAGTTATTAAGTTGCTGGTCTTTTTAGTTTTCATTGACTTCCGGGAGTTTTTTATATATTCTGAATGAGTCCTTTGTAGAATATAATTTCTCAAGTATCTTCTCCCAGTTTGTGGCTGACCTTTTTTACACTTTTAATCTGTTTCAGTGAATGTAAGTTCATAATTTAAAGAGTTGGGAAGTGGGGTAGAGACTGAGAGCGTGGGGGGTGCTTCTGGAGGGCTTGTAACACTCTCTCCATCCGAGTGGTTGCTACAGGGCTGTGCTTACTTTGTGACACTTCAGTGAGCTATATGCTTGTTTTTTTTGTTATTATGTACTTCTTGTATGTAATACTTCAGTATTTCAACTTACAAAAAGTAAAGAAATACACTTTAATTTATCAGTCTCTTCTTTGTGTTTCTGTGATGTGTGTCAGGAAATTTTCCTGTCCATCCATGCCATGTGCATTTATTTCCTGCTGACCTCAGCTTAGGCCTGTCTGGATACTTTCCTGCCTGGATGAGGAAATGCATTCAAATGTAGCCACAGTTTTTGAACAACTATAGGAGATGTGTTTGTTTGTTTATTTTAATTACTGACTTTGTAATCTTTTACTTGGCTTAAGAACAGATCATGTCTGATTCATTTGTGAACACTTACTCAACACCCTCTTTTACTCTATTATCTTAAAATGTTAAGAATCTTTTCATACTTTTCTTCATTGCTCCACGGCCTTGTACAAATTAAACGCTTTGTAAATAAAGTATAAACAGCAGATAGCTATTGTATGAGATCATAGTGTCTTTTGTTTCTGTTTGGAACTGCTAAGTGAACTTTGTGCCAATAAACTCTAGTTCATCATAATAAAAAAATTTTTTTTGCTTACTCTGTTTATCAGTACATTACCCTGATTTCTAAAAGCTTTGTTTTATTTCTGCATTTAGCTCTACAATCCATCAGGAATTGGCTTTTGTGTGTGATGTCAGGTGGATTTTCTTTCCCGGGTGACCCATCACCATGTACTGAAAAGGCCGTTTTTTTGACTGCTCTGCATTGTCACCTCCGTCATAAGTGAAATGTCATATGAGAAATGTCAAGTGAGAAAGTGTGACAGACCCGTGAAAGTCAGTTTTTCGGTCTCTTGTTCCAGTCCTTTGGTCTGCCTGTACATGTGAATCTGTTTCTACACTGTGTTCTGTTTCATTGGTCTGTCGGTCTGCTTTCCCCATACCACAGTGTCTTAATTACTGTCGTTTTGTAAAAAGTCTGATACCTGGTAGTGTGGCTTTTCCAGCCTTGTTGTTCTTTCTTCAGGATCATTGTGGTTAGTCTTGGCTGTTTGCATTTCCCTATCAATTTTAGATTTTTTAAAACCTACTAGGATTTATAGCTATAGATCAGTTTGGAACAGAATTAATAATACTAAGTCTTAAAATTCAGGAATCTTGTATATCTCTCCATTAATAGTTTATAGTTTTCAGTCTAGACCTCTTAAACATCTTTAATTGATTTCTAGTTATTTGGTGTTTTTTGATATTACTCTGACTCCATTAAACTTCTAAAAACTTTTCTACTTGTCTATTACAAATATATACAAATAAGTTGGTTTTGTAGATTGTATATTCAGTCATCTTCCTAAATTCACTGAGAAAATAATCATTGATTTTTTTTCTTTATACATCAACAAACAAGTCATCTTTGAATGAATTTTTTCTTCCTTGCTGATCCTTAAACCTTTTTTTTTCTTGAGTTATTTCAGTAGTTAGAACTTTGAACACAATCTTTAATAGAAGTGAAAACAGATGTACTTATCTCATTTGTGATACCAGGCAAAATTTTTAGTGTTTCTTTATTAAATTTAGTGGATGCTGTAGGTTTTTTTAAATAAATACCCTTTGTAAAATTAAGGAAATTCACTTAGATTCCTAGTTTTTTATGAGGATGTTTTTCATGAATGGGAATTGAATTATATCAAATTATTTTTCTCTACCTAGGTAAATGGTAAAATGATTTTTTAAAAATTTCATTAATATAGTGCATCGCAGTGATTGGTTTATGTGGTGAATTGTAATGCTTAGGTTTTTTTGGTTGGTTAGTTTGTTTTAATGTGAAATAAACTTTGAGTTCCTAGATTCAGCCCAGTGTGGTTCCAATGTATTCTTGTTATTGCTGTTTAGATTTGCGGTTGTTTTGGACTCTTTGTGTTTATATTTATGAGAGAGATGGGCTTGCATTTTTCTCTTCTCATAATCATCTTCTCAACCGTCAGTATCAAGGCTTTGCTGGCCTTGTAAAATAAACTGGGAGGTTATCCCTCTATTAATCTCTGGAAAAGTTTGTGTCACATTGGCTTTCTTTTTAAGATTGAAAGAATTTAATTATGAAGCCATCAGCCTAAGTATTTTATTTTTAATTGGAAAGCTTGAAGTTACAGATTCAATTTAACAGATACATGGCTGAATATTCATACTTTGTGTTTCTTATACAGATTTTGAGAACGTATTTTTCTAGGAACATGTATTTCATAATTTTTAAGTTTAGTAATATAAAGTTCCTAATATTTTCTAGTAATATTTTTAATATAGTAACTGTCTGTTGGGACAGCTCCTTTTCCCTGGTTTTGGTGGTGCCTGGATGGAAGATGAAATGAAGTATAGCGGAGCGCTTTCTTGACAAGCTTCGGACTCAGTCTGTGCGTTCGCTTTTCCCCATGGAGATTCAAGCTCCAGTTTTATCATCAGATTTGTTAAGATGCTGTTTATCATACAGAAATTCACTAATTATAATGGGTTGTGCTTTGTCTTATTTGGCACTTACTGTCATGGAGTAATCTTACGGTAGTATTGGAACCTCTCTTAATGCCTGTATTTGCTTGGTATTTCTTTGCTCTTTCTTTTTTATTTTTAGCTTTCTGAGTTCCTTTATTTTTAGATAGTGTTTCTTGCATAAAACATATAGTTGATTATTTTCCCCATCTCATCTGACAGTCTTTTTATTTTATAAGTGAGTTTTCCATTATACTTATTGACAGTACAGACATGTTTGGTCTTGATTCCGTCATTGTGTTTATATACTGTTACTAATATTTTATTGTCATTTTCTAGTACTTCTGTTTACGTTCTGTGGTATGAGTTTTCCATTTAAATCCATACTTCTGATAATTTTGAGGATTTGTAACTCAATTTTCGTTTTTGTGGTTGCTTAATGTCATATTTTAGATAGTAAATATATACCTCTATTTCGTAATTTATCCACATGAGAAAAGTACTTATTGATGTCACACTATTAAAATTGAGGAATTAACTTGTGTTATTGAAATTAGTTTCAGGAAAGTTTTTCTGGGCAGGTTGTCTCTGGAACCTTTCTCCTTGCTCAAGCCTGTGTCTGGACTGTTCTCTCCTAAACTCTAAGGGCCCCAGGGGAGCAGTGGGCGGCGGCAGTTTGTCCTGGGCTGACCCCCTAAACCTCTGCCCAAGGCCCCCTTTTCTCTGGCTCTCCATTGAGTGGACAGCAGCCCCGCCTGGGCTCACTTCTTTCCCATGACGGTTCTAGAGAGCCACAGCAGCCCCGCCTGGGCTCACTTCTTTCCCATGACGGTTCTAGAGAGCCACAGCAGCCCCGCCTGGGCTCACTTCTTTCCCATGACGGTTCTAGAGAGCCACAGCAGCCCCGCCTGGGCTCACTTCTTTCCCATGACGGTTCTAGA